>WWET01002988.1:0-17901 GCA_011038615.1 Limnodynastes dumerilii
AGGGAGACTATGGAGGGAGAGAGTGTTTTACCATCTCCTGGTTCATAGTCTCAATGCTGGAGAAATCAATGATTCTGTTGTTGGTGCAATCGGTTAAATTTTCCTTTTCGTTAATGGTGAGCAACACAAGGGCTCAGTGAGTGGTGTGTGATCCAGCTCCATTTGGGACAGGGACTGATGTGAATGTCTAATGTAATTGCAGCCGTGAACATTAGAACACAACACACGGCTGTGAGTACCTGTAATGGACGGGGTGTTACAGATAAGAGGTGAACAAAGTAACCCATTCACATTAAGAGCATGTTCCTGCAGGGGAGCCCAATCCAGACCTAAACATTTGTGTCAGTATTCACAATATTGATAATATTCTCAATATACACAACATACACAATATATACAATATACACAATATACACAAAATAAACAATATATACAATATACACAACATATACAATGTACACAGTATACACACAATATACACAAGGCACACAATATATACAATATACACAACATATACAATATACACAGTATACACAATATATACAATATACACAATATTCACAATATATACAATATACACAGTATACATAATATATACAATAGTCACAATATATACAATCGACACAATATACACACAATATACACAAGATACACAATATATACAATATACACAGTATACATAATATATACAATAGTCACAATATATACAATAGACACAATATACAATATACACACAATATACACAATATACACAATATACACACAATATACAATATACACAATATACACAATATATACAATTTATACCATATATACAGTATACACAATATACAATATACACAATATACACAGTATACACAATATACACAGTATACACAATATATACAATATACACAGTATACACAATATACAATATACACAATATATACAATTTCTGCCCAATTCCTTACACCAGCGACAATGACTGAGAACGTGAGCCTGATGGTGATAATGTAACAGTGATTTTCCATTGCACATGCTTAGAAATGCGCTGCACTTGTGTTCTGAGGGCTGTGTAGAGGGGTGGAGTCAGTGTACAGTAAGGGGCGCGGTCCAAGCAAGAGCCGATCCAGAGCCGATCACAGACATAACAAAGGACAGTTTACATCCAACCATATTCCCCAGCAGCAGGTCCAGTCTAAGTCCCGGGCTGATGCATTAAGACATACTGTATCTCAGACCATTGCGTTTGCATTTCATACTTTAAATACAATACAAAGGTTATGGCACCGCTTTTTTTTTTTTTTTACTTTTGCTTAAAATAATTTGTGGGGATAGTTTAAACGCATTTGCTTTGCATCTAAAGGACTCATACTATTCATAACCTCCATTTCCAGGATATATTACAGCAGCGTTGCCGACTTTTAACAGCTTCCCTTCGAGAGATGCCGGAGAAAAACCATAAATGCATACAGCAGCGGGGCTTAATGACACAATTTATGCAAATCACATCATTAAGACCCGCCTCCTGACCATTAATTACCCCTTTATTAGCTTTGATAGGGGCGGGGCTTAGTAGCGCAAATTGCGTCATCAATTCCCTCCCTGTCCCTAGCAACATTAGGATACTAGTGTTTCCAGGTAGGGGGCAGGACTTGAGGCTGTGGCTCCCATGAAACCACAGGCCTCAAGTCCCTTGCGGGAGATTTGCAGGCTCTCCTGGGATTCCGGAAGAACTGCTTGAATTTCGGGAGTCTCCCAGACATTCCGGGAGAATAAACCTGAGTTACAGTGCATCACCCTACACTCTGTGCCATAAGCACAGCCCTCCAGAGCCATCCTTTCATGAACCTTTGAATCCCATGTTTTTCGCTTGATGCCTGTCAATTTGCAGACGTCTCTCGATCAGCCTCCATGGGCCAGATTTACTAAGCTGCGGATTTGGAAAAGTGGAGATGTTGCCCATAGCAACCAATCAGAATCTAGCTGACATTTTCTAGTATGTAATAGGAAAGAATCTGATTGGTAGCTATGGACCACATCTCTACTTTTCCAAACCCACAGCTTAGTAAATCTGGCCACAAGTTTGTTACTGCCTAATGTGTCCTTGATCATCTAAGCAAAACCCTTTCCCAGAGACGTGTCATTTACAGAATTATATGCAAAATATCAAAGGTACATTTTTAAAAGGCTTTTATACTGGGCCACAGTTTTCCCGCAGTCCCAGCTGCTGTTCTAAGTATCAAATTACAACCATCATACAGTATAAGTGACTTTCCAGTAAGAGAAGTTGCTCACAATTTGATAGATACATAAGATGTAAATACTTTTGATGTTTTCCATGAAGTAACATTTAAAATCAAATTATAAACAGAGAAAAATGTCAACAAAAATAATGATCAAATAAAACATTTAAAAGGTCATCATCATCATTATATATTTGTTATCTGATATATTATTCAGAGGGCGGAGGGAATGGAGAGAAATATAGACGGATTTGATCTGAAGCTACAAGGCATCGTAGCACTGTGTGTAGGATGTATAATAAGTAGGTCTGTCAGGGGACTTTGCTTTATAGCTCCTTTATAATAAAATAAATGTAAAAATGATCACACACAATAAGGGACATAAAATTTATTGTATTTTCTATTTCAAAAACAAGTTACATAGAAAGATAAAGAGTGACGGCAGATAAGAGCCACTTGGACCGTCCAGTCTACCCAGTTGTTTTATTTAGTTTGATATTTAGGATATTCTTATATTTACCCAAAGCATGTTTGTACTGTTCTACTGTGTTACCTCTACCCCCTCAGCTGGGAGGTTATTCCATTTATAAAGTCATTTTCATAAAGCCATCACACCGAGAGTGGCTTATGTTTTATATTTGCTCACATATTTGTTTCTTTGTATATCAGCTAAAACAATCAAGGCTTACATATAATGACCTAAATAATTATCTATATAAGTCTATAATAATGAAAAGGAATGCAATAAATTAATTGTTTCCATTAGCAAGAGCATCTAATTAGCTACACCTTTACTAACATTTTACTGCAAGAAACTTTAACTGCTTATGTTGGTAAGAACTTCGGCAAGTGGTTATATTGACTGCATTTCACCGACACCACGGGATGGAAAATAGGTCCCAAATGTTTAATTTTACATTCTGACTCCATTTCTTGACTATGTAATGACTAGTAGGAAAGTCACCTTAGTCTATATCCTAGGCGTATACCAAGCTACCTTGTGGCCAATTTTTCAGTCGAGCTTGTCACTGATCTACAGTTGGGCCCAGATACAGCTATATCTGTTATGATGCTTCTTTTGCTACGTGGCGGGGAAGCTAGATTGCAGCCCATTAGTAAATCATAAAAACTTGGTTTCCTCACCATTTATGCTGCTGGCTGCCTGCATAGATCAGAAAATGGAGCTGACATCACCTATTCTATTCACAGGATTTGTCATAAACTCTTTCTCTGTAGGACGTTAATGGGTGACTTCAGCTCCATTATCTGATCTATGTAGGAAGCCAGTAAGGATATAAAGGTTTAATGATAAGCCCCATTCAATTTTACCCAGCAGATGTATGGCAGACTTTCCCCTGTTTTAGGGAAAGGCTTAACTGGGCACAACTGTATTAACAAAAGAAAGGTCCAAATTCCAATTGAGCGGTCAGTTATTTCACATATGTTTTGAGACTTTCATAATAGCAGGAAATTATCTTAGAAAAGACATTAACTTAATAAAATGTGTGTAAGGTGAAACGCGTTGTTTGTGGTCCCATAAAAAAGGATACTTATGTGAAACTTAATTGAAACATATCCGAGAACAACATCTCTGCTAATTTGCTGCTCCCCAGTAGTCTCTCAATAGGGTAGTGTTATACATCTGCGTTCTGATCTGGATTAGATGCATTTGCTTGTGCCTTTACTGTACATTGACTGTGGTGCTCTTTGCAGCACAAGAGAAGCATTGAATGTGTGCGTGGGGTGTGGGGATGAGTTGGAAGGAGAGGAAACCGCTATTGACTGACCTAAGAGGCTAAAGTTCTAGTACAGTACAGGAAGAAATAGTCCATAAGGACTATGGCCTGCACCCAGAATTTCAAAATAGGAGGAAAACAGGTGGAAATTTACATCTGGGCCAAACCATGTTGATTTCAGGGGGAGTCAACTGGATTTAATTTTTGCATGCAGGGAAAATACTTTGATTTTTCTGGGTGTGGGTCCCCGCTTAGAAAGTCTGATTTTCAATTTTCAAAATTCTTGATGAGGCATAGCAATCAATCCACGGAGCTCCGAAAGCTCCGTTCAGCTAAATGGCAAGTAAAAATAGTCCCTTCCCTAATTCTAACCCTAACCCTCCCCTCTCACTACCCTAACTCTAACCCTCCTTTCCTGGCAGCCTGACCCTAACCCTCCCTCCCCTGCCGCCTGCTCACAACCCTCCCTTCCCCGCAGCCTGACCCTGGAGAGGTTACTCACCTATCCCGTGATGCAAGTCTTGTGGTAGCGGCGGCATCAGTGTTTCCGAAAAGGAATGGGTGAGTATGCCGATCCAGAAACGACGAAACTATATCAATCTAAGGTGTTACTGGTCTTAACTAAAGAGCCCTCCAAATATACCCAATATTCCTATTGTCAACAGTTGGTTGACAAATATAGCTATATCAAGACTTTTTATTACTTTTTTAATATTTTGCTTTTCCATTTTCTTTTATTCAGTTATTTTTCTCTATTTTGAAAAACTGCTGGATCACTCCTGAGTGATTACCATTAACGGCCAATAAATGGCCAAAAACTGCGTTGACTGACTAGTCAGGTATATCAAGGATGCAAGCTATACTCGTTGGATTATGGATGAGCAATGATTTAAAAACAGCAGTAACCCTCCTGGTAGCCTGACCCTAACCCT
Source organism: Limnodynastes dumerilii (assembly GCA_011038615.1). Classification (NCBI taxonomy): domain Eukaryota; kingdom Metazoa; phylum Chordata; class Amphibia; order Anura; family Limnodynastidae; genus Limnodynastes; species Limnodynastes dumerilii. The sequence goes on from WWET01002988.1 coordinate 4,894, forward strand.
CCTTTTCTGGCAGCCTAACCCTAACCCTCCCTCCCCTGCAGCCTGACCCCAACCCTCCATCTACCGCAGCCTGACCCTAACCTTCCCTCCCCTCCAGCCTGACCCTAACCCTCCCTCCCCTGCAGCCTGACCCTAACCCTCCCTCCCCTGCTGCCTGACCCTAACCCTAACCCGCACAGATAGCTTACTCACCTGTTCCAGGTCCGGCGATAGCAGTGATGGAGGTGCAGCGGAGGGATATTGCAGACGGCGGAAGGATAACGGTAATTGCGAAAGTGAATGGGTAATTCTCACCCATTCACAAAAAAAAGTAGAAAGCGGTAAGAATTCGAAAATGGAACTTTCGAAAATAAACTTTCAGAAGTCCCATTTTCGGCAATTAGACTCTCGTACCGGAGAGTGTAACCGTTTTTTTTAAACAATTATTTAGAGTTATTTAGAGTTGGATGAGGAAACATCACTTCTCAACTCTAATATAATTTGCAACATTTAAAATTTGCCTCCCTTTACAATCAACATGGATTTACCTGGGTGTAACTTTCCACCTGTTTTATCTATTCAATGTGATTGGCTAGATGTTCTTTTTGAGTGCTATCTATTCTACAAATGATATTCATACACTGGTGAAATCTGGTCGAAGGTTTTTAAATTTGCTTTCAAAAGTGACCTACAATAAGTATATAAACTACCTTGTGACAGGTAATGAAAGACTGACAAAAGGGCTTAAAAATGATATGTATTGGAGGATTTCATTGAATGTACGGTAATGAGAGGTTCTTTTTTTCAATGACACCATTTCCTTGTATACTGTGATCTTCATTTGCAATCATTGTCTTAACTCACATTGAACATTCATTTGCATTAGAGACGTTGAGTTTTTTTATGTCAATGTCTCCTTGGAGAGGTTTTTGTGAGGGTCAAGTTAAATAAATGTCTTTGTTAGTGACGCATTGGGATGGAATCTTTTCAGTTTAACTCTACATTATTCTCCGGTTTTATGACCCTGAACCATAACTTGTTAAGTGAATTTTCGGTGCTGTTAAAATGATGCATTACCCACGCACACACACTAAAAAGAAAGCAGAGATGGCACGAATGCCAAGGATGAACTCAAACAGAGTTTCTATTGAGTCTCTGGCAATGGAACAACAAGCTAAATAAATTATTTGCAGAAAGTTGTGAAATATCAGCACAAACAAGACATAATGGGTTTGATCCTGAGTACATAACTCTTTGTTTGCTGTATGTACCATTATTTGGGCATTATTCATGCCAAGAAAACAGCTGCCGGCAAATGAGTGAGATGTTCGGATGTGCATAATGAAGGGTACGGTGCACTGAAAACAAAGGGCGTAGAGAGGATGTGGGATCAGACGGACCACTTAAAGTGGCCAAAGAAAAATTATTTAAAGGGAGCTGATGCGCCACCAACTATAGAAAAGTAAATGGGATTAGCGCCATTACATCTACTGTTATCAGAGCACGTCCAACACAATATTCAACATTAATGAGAGCAACGCAAATACAGAATGTATTGAGGGCGGGGCTGTGCACAGCCAATAATATGCAAGAAAAATGATACAGCTATCACATACATATATGTACTGACTAGCATTCCAGTCACCCCTGCACAATACAGAGAGCATCCTAGTGGTAAATGTACAATACAGAGAGCATCCTAGTGATCAATGTACAATACAGAGAGTATACTAGTGGTCAATGTACAATACAGAGAGTATCCTAGTGGTCAATGTACAATACCGAGAGCATCCTAGTGGTCAATGTACAATACCGAGAGCATCCTAGTGGTTAATGTACAATACAGAGAGCATCCTATTGATCACCACACAATGCAAAGTACATTGCATTGCTCACCACACAATTCAGAGAGCAACCTAGTTACTACCACACACTAAAACACAGCATCCTAGTGACTACCACAAAATACAGAGAGCAACCGAATGACCACTATCCAATACAGAGAGTATCTTAGTGGTCACTACCCAATACAGAGAAAATCTTAGTGACCCCTCTACTAATAGAAAGGGAATCCTAGTGACAACCAGCAAATATAAATAGTGACGTTGGGCCTGATCCAGAGCTACGCCCGCTGTAGTAACTAAGTGTAAGATACGGCAACTCCGTAGCACCAGCGTAGTAATGCTGGAGGGGCCGTCCCCCAGCGTTACTATGCACTAGTTAGTGTAGAGAGGTGGGGGGAGGGAGGGTAATGAGGTTGGGAGGGCGGCGTTATCGTACTAACGCCGCCATCCCAGCGCAGTTACCCTCGCTTACACCGGCTGAAGTTAGGGTAGCCTTCAGCCGGCGTAAACAAGGGTAACTACGCTGGGGGCAGGGGGAGTGTCAGGGGGAGTCCCACGATGTAACGCTGAGCATTAGTAAGTCTAAGTGTTAGGGTGGGGTTAGAGAGGTTACTTTAGATTTAGTGGGCGGGAAGTTAGGTCTCTATCACAGAATCTCCCTCCACCTTTAAGATTATGTAGTATTGTTTTTTAACCTTTTGGTTGGGCGGTAGCAATGGGGGTCAGCAAAGGTGTTTTAGTGAACAGGGAACTGGGAAAAATGGGGACCGGTTTGGCAACAACACAAGCCAAGATAGATATGAGGACATCCTACCCTAGCGGTTGGGTTCTTAGGTTTGCCACCTTCCATGTTCTGGGGTAAGCAGTTATGAGCGAGTCAAGTGTTCTTGCTGGAAGACCAGTCGGAGGGTGTTGAGGTCAAAGAAGGTTGACCTCTGTGGTTTGATGGTAAAGACCTGACACCTCTATCTGCTTTTGGGTGACCTATTCTCTTCTAAATGACAAAATTAATTAGTCATCAATTTCTAATTCTGCCCCAATTAATAAACAATGTTCCTTTTTTTAAAAGTAGCAATTGTTTTGTGCCATTATGCCATGAAGGTGCACCGGGCTGTAGGGTTAAAGATTGGGCATTCTGCTTTTTGCTGTTTAATATATGACAATTATTTTGTTTCTTTATTGGTATATTTTACATATTAGACAGAATTGAACGACTTGTCACACATTTAGCATATTATTAGTTACTATTACTATTATTTTAATTCAATATTGAACCTTATTGTGGCCGTCACTACTGCCAGTGCATTATTTTCATAGCTGTGAGAAATACAAGTAATCATGAATTCTCCAGCACATCCCTCAGAGAAACCTTTCAAATGACATTATTCCATTGTAAAACAGATCATATTTTCCTGTAAATGTATTCCATTCCTTTAGTTTAAGAAGATGTTCTGCCACCACTGCTGAGAAATAAAATATTTAGTGCAATGTTATCATTTCTCGGTTGTGTTTTCCAGTTGCTGCAATGGGTGTTTTATGATGAAGGTTTAAAACCAGTTTTGCCTTATAATTTACTACACGTTACCACCGGAGACTTCAGATGCCTGTTTGGACTACTGCAGTGACACGTCTCCAGAGCTAACAGACAAAAGGTCATATTGAATGAGCGAGAAATTTCATCAGTGCCTGTAACATGGTTGTGAAGAAAGCATTCCGATGGAATAGACCAGAGTACAAAGCTTGTGATATTTAAGCGCTTTGATTCTGTGTTGTGTTTTACTAGATAAGGGACCCTTAAATTTAACTGTGTATAATAGGGTCTGTTTATCCTGGAGGCAGTAAAGGCCATGTGGGAGGGGATTGAACCATTTTCTTTCCTCTTTTGGGGTTAGCTGTATGAGAAATTGTAAAGGTACAGAAAACTGGATAAGTGAATCCAAATGGATCCTAGTGGACATATACAACTTATCGTATGATTGGGTCAGGTAATCACAACAACGCCCTGAGAGAAATAATTCTGTAAAACATGTACCTCTGTAGAGGGTCACTAAGTAAAAATGTAGAATTTACACTTAGTTTAAAAAGTCTACAATAAAGAAATTGTTTGTTTTCTAGTCTTCTTGGTGTAGAAACTCACTAGCATACTCTTTGTATCAGGTGCGGGTTACTAGGATGCTGTATGTATTGGATAGTGGTTACTTGGATGCTGTTTGTATTGGTTGGGGGTTACTAGGTTACTGTATGTATTGGGTGGTGGTTACTAGAATTCTCACTGTATTAATGAAAGGTTAACAGGATGCTCTCTGTATTTAGCAGGGACTTTTAGAAAGCTTGCTTTATTGACGAGTAGTCATTAGGATGTTCTATATATTGGGAGCGTGTATTCTCTATATGGTTAGTTGTCACTAGGATACACGCTGTATTGTTGAGTAACATAGAAACATAGAAAGTGATGGCAGATAAGAGTCACATGGTCCATCCAGTCTTCCCAGTTGTTCATTTGAAACCATACTGACTCTATTTTACCCTCAGTTTGAGATTTAAGATATCCTTAAGCATGTTTAAACTGTCCTACTGTGTTACCTCAACCACCTCAGATAGAAGGTTATTCCACTTATCTATCACCCTTTCAGTGAAGTGATTTTTCCTAGAATGCTCACTAGAATGCTCTCTGTATTGTTGAGTGGTCACTTAGATGCTTTCTATATCCGGTGGTTTGCTCTATATTAAGTCGCTTCACTAGGATGCTCTTGTATTGTGTGTAATGTATCACTACATCCTTTCTTCATTGTATAGAGGTCACTCTGAATCTCTATATTGTTCAGGGCTCAATGCTAGGAAAATAATTTTCCATGGATATATGTGATTGTAGCTATTTGACATAACATTTTTTCTTGTAAACAATTGACTCGACATACCTCCACCCACATTAGATATTGCACCGCTTCCATTAAGATTCTCTATTCTGCTGCAGGGGACTGGTATAAATAGGTGCTAACCTTGGTTAATTAAAATTCATCCCTCTCGCCCCACCTCACATGTTCCAGGTTCATATTAAGTTTCTGCATGGAAAATACTCTGTCACCTAATATTAGAGATGAGCGCTTCCCCCAGGTGTTGATTTTGGTTCTAAAACTTTGTTGTATTTTGTATTTGTAAAAAATAAACATATATATACAAAATATACATATATATATATACGATAGAGATAGAGAGAGAGACAGACAGACAGAGAGAGAAAGACAGAGAGAGAGAGAGAGAGAGAGAAAAGTAAAATTCCATCTGACATCGTCTTATATAGAAATTACGCTTCGTAGGCGGGGTGAGGCATTTAAATCGTACAGTATGGGCGTGCTTAGGCAGTTACGTACGTGAAGAGACGGAGCAGCAGAGAAGTTGTTGTGCTGTACACCCCACGCCGTTACTTTCTCCATTTGCTCTTAGAGCTTGTTCGGGGCCACTGTCTTTGGGGTGAAGGCAGGTTAAACACAATGCTTTATGGAATTTACAAAAGCTCTTTCTAGCTATCTCATCGAATGCGCTGGTTAAAGGAAATCTGGAATCTGATTGGCAGCTGCAGGAAAACACCAACACTTTTCCTTTTCAGCAAAATATTCCCCAAAGTCTGCACCATATTCACAGGTAAGAGTGAGTTATGTGCCTCCGTATCCGCACCTAACCTAACTCACCCGTCCTTTCCCTGGCTAATCTACACCCCCCATCCCTGCCATGTTTGTTTAAATCCTCCCTGAGGATGCCTTGTGTAAGTGACCTGACTTCCAGATGTTATGCTGGGGTTACTACCATTTCCGAGGGAATGCTGTGCTTCCCTTCCCTGTAATATATCATCATTATCATTTATTTTCCGGTAATGCATTTGGTGGAAGAACCTAAACTCGGCCATTTTGTACTCTGTCCATGGTTAGACTACACCAGTCCTTCTGTCTCGAGCTGATGCACATAGTGATTGTGTGCAGTATGACTATGAATCACACACACATTTGCTAACCCATATTTTCTGGACATTAAGGGCTGTATGCAGAGCTCTGCAGACGGCCTTTAAAGTGCAACATATCACACATGAAAAATCTACATTTGCAAACCTACACTAAACTCTGAATTAGCCGACACATGTTATAACTAATGTATTGCACATAAAAAATGATTATTAATAGCATTTATAAAATAAACTTTGTTTGTTAAAGCAAAATATTACATAATTTCCTAAATGATCATATACAAATAAATAGAAATATTATAAATAATTTGCTCTGTATTGGCTTAAATGTACTTAGCGTACCAGTACAGTTTTTAATAACTTAAACTCTTATTTAAATTCTAATTTCATTTAGCAGAGACCCTTTACTAAACCTTACTTTGAATAGTGAATATTCACAGCTTTATAAAAAAACAAAAAACGACAGTATTTCATGATATTAAGAATTTTAATTAGTTCTTGTTTGAAGATTTTTGATCAGATATTGACCTTTAGACTGACATGAATAATTGATATATTTAATTATACTTAGATTGTGTGTAAAAGCTGAAAGGGAATCCAGAGCTGTGATCGTGATAGAGTTACTTTCTGATGAAATAATTGCAGAATGTTCATTAATAAGACATTACTTGCATTGATATTGCCCTTTCCAGGATATTGTTCTCTGGCATTTATGAGATAATTTCCTAGCATTGAATGTACATGCAATATTTGGTACAATCAGACACTTGCTTGCAATCTCTAACACACAGCAGACCAATGGAACCTGACTGCTCATTGGTTCCTGTGGCTCTGTGCAAGGTGTATTGAATATTTCATGAATAAATGTCTTACTGCATTGAGTGAAACAATCACGTTACTTTGCAAAGTTAATTTCTACTGTGCCGGATTTATACATTTCATGAATGGAATGGGAACAAATTGGAGAAAGATTTTTAGCAGTATATGAATCATCATCCAAGTGGAGATTAAGAAGTGTTTGATGGTATTTACATAACAATGCAGCAGTAGCATAAATAGTTGTACTACCACTTATAATAATGTTTTAAGATTGGTTTACTTACTTATTTTGGTAACCAAGGATTGGTTCCAGATATAAACCCCTCACCTGACTTCTGTAAGCCCCTTGAGAACGTCAATTGATTTTCTGGTAGTTCCGTACGATAGTAGTTCCATGTGGGATGTGGGGTGTGGTACCATTCTTCTGCATGCCTAATCCCTGCACGGGGTTGGGGGTCGGGATAGGTGTACAGATGAAGGAAAGTGGATCGGATCAGGTCCTGAGTTTTAAGAGCTTCCCCTCCACTGCCTGCAATATGCTGACTCTAATGGTAGATGTCCTTCTCCAGAAAAGTTCCAAAACTGTCCAATAAAGGGGCATTTATTGCATCACATACGCCTCTCTAGTATAATTAAGCAAATAGAGGCTCAACTTTATTTCACAAATAGTTTTTGTTTTTTTAGATGACAACGATCCAATGTTACCTAATGTTGTACATTACTGCCACGTTGTAGTAAAATAGCCCACAGTCATGACCCCAGTTCTTTATATACACCCCCCTGTAATGCTCCCAGTCCTAACTGTAGTCAGGTCCATAACAAGAGCTGTGCAATAATGGGGGTTGCCTGGGATGCAAATTTCAAGTGGGACTCCAGTAAGTTAATGTTTAAGATCATTAAAAGACTAAAACACTGCAGATCTATTAGGGTGGTATTACAAGGTATGACACTAATTCTAACGGGATGCGGGTGCTTGTCCAGCCGGATGGCTCTATTTTGTCAATGATACAGCCTCCAGCTGAACGACGACTTGTATTGTTTCCGAAATATTTGCCAAATAGAATATTATTGGGAATTGGCACTTATTTCGACCCGTTCCCAAAAGCAACAGACTGTGGTGTGGTGGCTGTATCGGGTTAAGGTTAGGGTTAAGCCTGAAGAAGGGAGGGTTAGGGTTAGGCTTCAAGAATAGAACGTTAGGGCTTAAGGGGAGGGTTAGGGTTAGGCTGTGGGAAACAGGGGGTTAGGGTTAAGGGAAATTTAAGGGTAGGGCTAGGATGCAAGTGATTACCTTTTAGTGGAGAAATCTTCACAACCCCAGGAGTCATAGAACCTTCACTGTCACAAACGATCACCGACAATCACCATTCAACTGCTACACAAACCATCATACCAGCAAACCATACCGATTCTAACATGTTATAATTTCTTTGTTTAGTTCTCTCATAGTTGGGTAACACAATTAAACTCCTTTTATTAATCACTTCTGCACCTTCTTAAACTTATCTGGTAGTTTGTTAGTGTAGTTTTTTTTTTAAACGCAGTGAAAACTTTTTGACAATATTGTTCACGACTTTGCATAACTCTGCATATTTTCTCTGCACTGTTTGTATTTGATCATATGTTGATACAAGGATTAATGTATTTCAAGCATCATTTAACAATTTTATAAGAAAGTACAATTGTAATTTATTGCAGTTTTTTAACTTATGCAGAGAATTACGGAAACAAAAAAAAGTTTTCAAGTTAGAATTACAATTGTGACTTATTTTAGTAGCTGGGAAACTTTTGCAAGAAAGATGATTGTGTTGGGCAGAGTTGACAACACTTTGAATATCACCATAATAGATTGAGCAAACATAAAATAATAATACAGGCAGAAATATGACAACACCACGTGTGAAGCATTAGCTGGCCATGGTGCATGTTCTCCTCTGCCTCCTTTATCAAACCCAAATCCAATGTTACAAGGGTTTGCACAGCGGAAATGGATCAGAGCTTTTATATATAATAGCAATATGGGGCTATTGAAAGACCACAGCATTGTCAGGAAACACAACCAAGAAACAAAACAAAAGAGGATACTAATCTAAATAGCAAATCATAGAAACATAGAAAGTGCCGGCAGATAAGAGCCACATGGTCCACCCAGGCTGCCCAGTCCATCATGAGCCTAGACCCAATTTTCTAGATGTTTCACAGGTCAAGTTCTTCCTGCCGATCAGGGCTGCCACCAGATATTGTGTGGCCCAAGACACGGGCCATGGCATGCCACCCTTATGTGACATCACCCATGACATCATATATAGCCAGAGCACCGCAGCCCTGCAGTTATGATTCATAGGGGGCTGATGTTCAGGGAAGTCTTAGGCCCGCTGTGCGTAGACCCTCTCATATGCAGCCCAGTACAACTCTCCAGCGGCGGTAGGATATGGCCGATAACTGCTGCTGTAAGGTAAGTATTGATGGGCCATTTCTCTCTCCAGGCCAAGTACAGAAGTCCCAGAAGTCCCCACCCCACCCGATGGCGGGCCTACTGCCGGTTATATGGTTAGGTGCAATTCCTGCTCCTTGACTTTGTGGATTCTGTCTGATCACCTTTCCCATACCGTGTTCCGGTCTGTCACCCTGCCCTGTCCTGACCTGTCTTTGCCTTGTCCTATACTCAAACGTCCTTACCTTCCTTGTATCTATTTAGCCTTTGCCTTACCTTGTTCTGCTTCTACCTCTCATCTAATACTCTGACCTTTACTATCTGGGATGTGGCTCTGGTCTGTACCATCTACTAAGTACTCTCTGCTGTACTTTTATCATCTGCTACTCCAACTTGCTTCTTTCACCATCTGGGATGTGACCAAGTTCTACATTCTACTCCACGTTGTCCCTCAAAGCCTGGTAAGCACCACTGGATGTTCCTATGCCTTTTACATCTGGTATATCTTATATAACCTTCATTATGTGTTCCTTTATCTTTACCACTACCTCTGTTATCTGCAGTATCCTTGTATGGTATGTCCTGGTTGTATTTTGGTACACAACACATGGTTTACCATCTTTTTTGTCTCCAATCATCTGTCATTCCAGGAGTTGCCACCATGGGTATATTTATATATCTATATATTTTTCACTTGTTATTTACCTACATGTGCCCTAATGTTAAAGTCACCTATTTCCTATCCAGAGGAAATGAGAAAGGATTCTCTTACCCACCTTGTACATACAGATAATAGATTTATTTTGTCTAATATAAACAGCCTTTGCCGTATGAAGCAGATCTTGTATCTTTCTAGTGAATAAAAGTACAATATGCTTCCTGGAATAACACTGCTGCAGTTTATGATTCCCATTTCCTTTTATGTATCACCATATGCTCAGCCCGCAATACATTCTGATGTTTCATGTTACTTAAAATTGAATCATGAAATAAATATAAATTTTATTTCTACTACTGTGTAAACCATATTGATGGTTTCCTAGGAGATCAGGAGCACATCTCAGTACAGGGATACTGGTGCAATAACATTTTTTATTTTACTTTTAAATTGAAAATAGAAACAAGCAGGAGATTCAATGGGGAGAGGACACTTTTACAGCTATGTTTATGTGCTATGTCCCCTCCTGGGCAGGATTATTCCCAGCATGCTCAGGCAGAGGGCTGTGTTGTGCAGGAAGGGCCGGCCTCTGAGGAAGTAAAACTTTTCTGAATTAAACTTTCCACAAACTTAATAGTAAATAAATCTATTATCTTTGGATTTGGTTGCAGTTTATTGTGTGTTTGGGAAAGATAACACATACACAAACACTTTGTTTAATTCTGTCCTGAAAAGATCACATTTTATAGCAAATAATTTTGTTAGTGGAATGTTGTAAAGCAATGGGTTTCCTCTGTAGCTGGACAACAATAGAGAATTAAGTTTCAAATGGCGCTATATTAATCGGTCCAATCAATAGAATTTGAATGGTCAGCTGCTATTTTAAAGGGAACCACCCTTCATACCAAAAAAAACCAAAGAAAACAGAAAAAATAGCGCTGTGACTCATGCAAATACTAAAGAAGAAATATAAAATTTATTATTTAAGAAATAACAACAAGGGGGGCAATCGTGTTACCCAAGCAATAGCGGGAGAATTCATATGACACTTAAAATTAAACAGATATTATACTAAATTAGATTTATACCTAAATAATTTGTATGATTTAAAATAAACCAATATGTGTTATGACCAAAGTATGTTGTTATATTACCAATATGTGTTATGACCAAAGTATGTTGTTATATTGGCTGTATGGTTCTTATTTTCATATATAGCATATTGCTACTTTTTGTGTTTATGTTGTTATTCTCCTTTGTACAATCTCTGGCTTCTATCTGCCTATTTATTGGTAAAGATTGTTCCTGGAATAATGCACATTGATCGACCTTTAGCATATTACACTTATCTGCCAATAGCAACTTTCATTCTTCTGAATGAGCCCAAATCTTCAGGTGAATTAAACTGATTGTCAATCATTGTTTTATTCATTTTATTCTATTTTTGTTCTATCCATCATCTATTTGTATTTGCTTCAGCCTTAAATGAATTCTGACTGATGCGATATGTATGGATAAACCTACATTTCATCATTGCTGATATTCAATCTTTATGTGCTTAACTTTTGTTTTTAGTTCATTATTATGCTTTGAAGCTAATGTTTTGCATTGTAGTTAGGACCATAACTAGGAGTTAGTATGGATGGGGACTATATATAGTGAAGGGTGTACTGCATCTGCCAACTACCCAAAGCCCAGGATCTCAAGACAATAGACAAGGCTGGGGCAATTTGTAGAATTGTAAAACAGTGAATGAAAATTCCCGAGGACGCAATTCAGCTGAGCCTCAGAGGATTCAAGGAGAGGGGTTTTAAGGTTTTTTGGTTTTTTTTAACCACTAATCACCCTTCAATACTCAGGGTTAAAAATCCCGGGTTATTGCAGGGTGAGCATATAAAAGTGATATCAGGGGGCAAATCACATTGGGGGGGGGGTGTAGTTGATTCCAACTGTTAACGGCTTTAAGCAATTTAGGGGTCTATTTACAAACTTTATTTTCATGATAATACCCATTTTCATATTTACAGACAATGGATTGCCATGGAAAAGAGCTCTCCGCAAGCCCGTTTTTTTTCAGAGCGGGCCGGCGGTTCGTACTATTTATGAAATGTTGGAGCGGAGTTTTACAGTAGGCTCCGGGCTGAACACTAACTCCAGCTCAGGCTGGTCCCAGCGATCTTTCCATATTCCCCCCTTTTTCTCCCCCTAATAGCTGTTATTAGAGGGAGGGAAAGGGGGGCATGTTTGGGGAGACCGCTGGGATAAACCAGTGTGTGCTAATGTAAAAAAAATCGACGGGTAAGTCTTAGCACATTTAATGAACGAAGCTGCCAGGCTCACTGTGAGGAGAAGCCAGAATGGAACAGCTCCATTCATTATAAAATGAAGATAATAGTAAATAGAGCCCTAAATGTGTTCTCCATAAGAAGCCAGACTCCCAATCAGAAGACCTCACACTTTATACAGTAAAACTTCCCTGAAGTTGTTGGCGGCGGCTGTGTCTCTGCAGAGTCTGCTCCTCGCTCATTAACCTTTGGAGATTTTTTACAAGACTACAATTGAGAGCTGTCATAGTCCCGTGATTCTGACAATCTAATCTACTCTCCGGATACAGCTGAATGGGGCCATTATGGGCACACGAACGGAACCAAAAAGAATTGTTTTAATATATCACAAGGTTAATTTCATAGACTTCTGAGTGATTTTATCTGCACAACTTGTATCAGATTCTCTGCTCATATATCACAAAGTTTTCTCTATATCGTATCCCTGACATCACCGTATTTTACATCAGATCTCCATGCTCCATGTTTCATTGTGTCTCATATACTGTTACTATAGAGACAAGGGGCCGGATTGAGACCTCTGGGAGTTTTCTGTACACTTAGAGGTCTGGAAGGGAACTCCCCACACCCCACTCCCCACTTTCACATGCAGATATGACAACAGTTACGCTGCCACAACTCTGCCCGGAGGTCTGTATGACCGCTGATCTGCTGAGGTGCTAAAAGCTGCTGTAACATTTAAATGTTCCCTCAAGCCCACCTTACAGAGGGGACGTGCCATCCTGTCACAGGATCTTCAGGTGTACAGAACAAAGACACGTTGTGTAACATCTATCCAGTGCATTGCAAGAACATCAGCAGACTTCCACAGGCGGCTCGCAGATATCGTATGATGCTACTAAGTCTGTATCTGGCCCAAGATTAATAGAGATAGATAGATAGATAGATAGATAGATAGATAGATAGATAGATAGATATGAGATAGATAGATAGATATGAGATAGATAGATAGATATGAGATAGATAGATAT
>WWET01002988.1:32498-53110 GCA_011038615.1 Limnodynastes dumerilii
GTGTGATAGAGACAGCATATCTCCACATGGGAGTAATGTGTAGTGTGATAGAGACAGCATATCTCCACATGGGAGTAATGTGTAGTGTGACAGAGACAGCATATCTCCACATGGGAGTAATGTGGAGTGTGATAGAGACAGTATCTCCACATGTGAGTAATGTGTAGTGTGACAGAGACAGCATATCTCCACATGGGAGTAATGTGGAGTGTGATAAAGACAGCATATCTCCACATGAGAGTAATGTGGAGAATCCTGACCAGGTTTTAGAGCTGCAGCAGAGAGACTGGTGTGGTCAGGCACAACAGCACCTGGGCTCTGCTGATAAAAGTGTTTCAAAGACATAGGGTCAGGACTAGTGATAGGCCGGGGGTTGGGTTAGTATAGGGACCTCTGGAACACTTGAAGAGTCTGTGTAGTGTCTGTGAACTATGCTGTGACACTTACATGCTGCACTGATGTTACCAACATGCTGTTACTGATGTTACCTGCTATGCTGTCTGACTGCTATGAAATAAAGGAGTTTTACTTCATCTCCTCCATGTGATGTGCAATTGTCCTGATTCAGAAATGCGTGCAGTAAGGGATTCAGAAATGCATGTGCCGGGACATAAGCATATAAGCTGTGTGTATCTGTGCAGGCTCGCGCCATATGTTACATGTCAGAAGTCTTTGCTTATGGAGTTGAGTTCCGTATGTGTGGACTTCCGTAGAAGGGGAGGTCCATCAGATCCGCATGCCTAAATCTCACCACACAGGCGGGATTGTTCATGCAAATGATGGGCCGGGGTGGAGAGCGGTGCATCCGCACGGGTCGGCGTTCAAAAGAACGATTATCCGCGTGTAATCACTACAGAACTCTGTAAGAGGGAGTGAAGTGGCAGGGCATGCACCCCCCTCCTCTGTGCCTACTATCAGATTTACATGCGCACGTAAGTCGTAAATATGGTTCTTTGAATTACGGAGCTTAAGCTTTAGTGAAGAAATCAGAAAGTTAAATGTTTGACCAACGGTCTCATGTAGCTCTGGAGTCTGTACTTAGACATAACCTGTGGTTGGTTGAATTGTTCATATTTATTCAATGTTCAGGTCTTGATTTCTCTTATCTGTGGGAACACGCACTTGCTATAAATGGGCTATAGTACTGCACCCTCCCCTCCCCCATTACACCCTTCCAGGCTAAGGCAGGTGCTGCTGAGCATTGTGACCCGGTCTGATCTTCCGCAGGTGCATTTGCTTTGATTTTGGGCGTGAACAGTGTGAAAATCACTACAAATAATAAATGCTGTGTGACGTCCGTGTCCCTCAGACCCATAGATGGCAGCGGTCATAGAACAGGTGATACACTGGGACCAATTCAGAGGTGAGTATTCTGAGCTGCACATGTGAAACGACACGCACATTATCTGCTTGTTTCAGCCTGAGTTGCGTCGGATTGCGTTCTAAACTGCGGCTTTGGAAAAGTGGAGATGTTGCCCATAGCAACCAATCAGATCGCTTTTAACTTGTACATAGTAGAGAATATCAGCTAGAATCTGTTTGGTTGCTATGGGCAACATCTCCCACAGCTTAGTAAATCTAGCCCCAAGAGTGCGACAGAAGAAGTGCACCTGACCCACAGCCGAACACAGACAGTAATAAGACATTTGCTCCATCCATAGGTCCTGTCTAAGGCTAAAACAAATCCATTATAACTATGGTTCCATATTGTCTGGAAACCAGGGCTCAGAGCAGCCCAGGCTTTTATGACAGGAGAAGATTATTCAGCAGCTGCACCACATTCCCTAAATAAATGGATGCTACTTTACATGAACTTCTGCAACTTATCAGACAGCATTTAAAATGCACAATTATTTCATCTTCCCGGGACCTGTCAGGCTATTCCTTGTCAATTACGAGGCAGGGAAATTAATTCCACTTTCTATACCCATACAATTATGAAGGAATTGCAATTAGCAGATTCATCTTCCCCAAAATACCTGATGGTGACAATTTAGAATGAAGAAATCTAGATCTGATCCTTGTATAACAGCATTGCCGAGACGCCGCTCTGCAGGCTGGGAATTTATGACAAAACGTCAGACGTAATACACAGCTCAGTGAAGCAAATGAAGATGAATGTTGTTGACTTGTATTATCTTTATACCGCACTGCACCTGACACTACCTTGTCCCTTTTGTTATGATAAAAAATTGCATCAGTCGTATAAACACAGAACAAATGTCTGTTCCAGCAGCTCCGCGATTCCTCATTGTGTCTCGTTTTACATTGTTTATCTTCTTGTTTGATAAGTTGTTGGGGGTTTTTTGCCTCTGGTCTTTTTAGTTTCATTTAGTTTTGGGGGCTATTAATAGCTCGACATAACAAATATCACTTTCCTGATTGAACTCTATGCTAATGATTGATTGCTTTTCTCTGCAAATTGCGTTTCACTGTGATGTTTGCAAAGTAATATTTTGCCTTTGTAATAAACCAAATATATTCTGTAACCAGAAAGAAATAAAATCCTGTTATAGCGGCGTAATAGAGACACCGGGGGCTCAAACCTCTTCCCTGTCACTGTTACTCCGGGACCTGTTATGTGTACCACGAATCATAGGCACCTCAGTGACACTGATTACACTAACACAGGACATGCTCTGATATAGAATCCAGCTTTCTCCTAAGAATTGTCCTCATTTCTACCTTGTAGTCTGTATTGTATTCATTGCTCATGTATATAGAACAACAGCACTGGCAAAGAATATCTATTTTTAACATCAATCAGTGCATGCACACACATACTTATAATACACACAAATGCACACACACACACACACACACACACTTATAATACACACAAATGCACATACACACACTTATAATACACACAAACATACACACACACAATTATAATACACACAAACATACACACACACACACAAACTTATAATACACACAAATGCACACACACACTTCTAATGCACAAATGAACAAAATCTGACACATACATAGCACAAGGAACAAAAGAGAGGTTGAGCGCTCCAAACAAACATTATATAACAATCTGTATCAGCACATACATAATATTGCATTAGAAGCGCAGCCTGTGTGTTTTCTTGTTACTGTTACTAGTTTTACTTTGGGAGCCTGACCCCTCCCCAATATGGCTGCTGCACACTGTTCAAATGGCCGAGTGTCTTACTACAGACTTCCTGAATACACATATAGCAGATGGATAGGGACTCACCTGCAGGAGGTTTCTTGACGCTGGGCAGGTGATAAACCCAATATAGCTATATTGTGACCTATACCTCCTTAAGCAGCGGATGAGGACTTGCTCACACAACTTTCAGCAGGCACACACTTTAATGAAAATATTGACACAGAGACTTGAGTGGCTTTAAAATAGGGGACATAGTTTATTAAATGGTGGCCAAATTCTTTTAATTCTTGACTATATAATTTTAATAGATCTTGAAGGTGGTCCGACAGCAGTTGAGGTCAGCTGTGTTAAATTGCATGACATGACAAGCCCCCCTTGTCCTCCTCAACCACCAATATGGACAAATCAACTAGATCAGCCAACCCTATAATGAAAGCACACACCGACAACAGAGGATGGCCTACCCGGGCCCAACCAATAGGCTAATGCCCAAGCGTAAAACCTTGACCGTCTTGTGATCTGAGTTGACGGTGACTTATCCATTTTCCGTTCCCGAACGCGCCGCACATTGTAGCTGACCCCAACTGCTACCGCCACAGCGAAGGAGACCCACCAGTCTCCTCGCCCGCCACCTAAACACCGCAGTAACACTTCCATCACATCCTTGATAAACAATTTATTACCCTTATCAGTAAGGTGAACTCCATCAACCCTGTACAAATTTTTCTTATCGTGACTTATCTCTAAGTGCAATATCCCAAAACCCCCCCATTCCAATACAAATTTGGAAACCGCCGAATTGATCTTCTTTCTTTTCTTGTCAATTTTTACAATACTTTTCACTCCTCGCCATTGCTGCCTCTGGATCATATGAGACCAGAGAACTTGCAATGTGGGGTATGCCCGATGAAAGGCCACAATGTCTGATTTGATGGCCCAAACTAGCTCACCTCCTTTGGACTGCACCAAATCATTACCTCCCAGATGTATCACCAATACATCCGGAGGATGAAAACAGCGGACTGCCTGGGTAAACAATGGGATAAATAACTCCCATCTTAAACCTCTCACACCCAGCCAGTCCATTGTCCAACCACTCGGGGACTGCATAGTGCACCCAGCTTCAGCTAACCGACCTGCCCAAAAAACAAACAAATGGCCTATAATCCATACTGTTCTTCCGTCCGCCGTCTTACCTGTAACCCAAAGAAAAATCACTGAATCATGTAAATTAATATCACATAAATTTAACCCCAGCTAACAAACTATGTAGGCCCATAAATCACGCATAAAGGATAAAAACAGGAGGCAAAAGGGGATGAAGGGATCCAACCTCGAGCCAACCCAACGAGGGTGAACAACTCCTGAAACCTCCAAGGATAACCCCGTCTGATCAGGCTCCTTACTGAGCCCCATAAAGCAAGCAGTTTTTTACAAAACATAAGTTGGCCCGAGCTTGAGTACCCTCCATTAAAACTTACTTATTTAACTTACTCTATCTAATAACTTACTCCCAGTTAATTAACCAACTTATGACAACTAGAAACTTTACAAAGTTATTAAGACTTGAAACGTTTGAATTTCCTATAGGCGCCGGACTTCCCATCTACCTAAAGCTTTAATAGCTTCCTCCGAACTCCCACTACTGGCAGCTGAAGTGGCAGCGTCTATACGAAATGAGTGGGTACCAAACAAAGCAGCGTCTAAACCCAACAATCGCAGGCATTTTTTTAATAGTAAAGAAAATTGATATTTGGTTAATGGTTCTTCATTACCATGCACTAGCCAGTTAACCCCAGTAATTCCTCGGAACATTAGGTATTGCTTGGCCAACATCACTGGACAAATTAAGAGATCAGGGTTAGTTTTCAAATACACCCAACGCCCTTTACCTTCCTGATCCGTTTTTGATTTGTGTATTTTACAGGCCACATTTGTGTCATTTACAATTACATTTTTTATCTGTAAACCCGAATTAATTGCATTCTATTCCAGAAGCAACCAGCTCACATACTCTAAAGGCGCCAAAGAAGGCCCACGAAAAAGCTACCTTAAATAAACTGCATTCAAAAGCGTTGCTGGCTGCTTCTGGAATGATAGCAACAATTTTCTGCAGCAATGACACATCTATAGGGCGCCTCACATCCTCACCCGCTGGTCGCACCCTGGCCCAAACTTTGAGAACCTTTTTTATTCAAATTTCTTCGGTAACTATAGAAAAGTGAGCTACACCTGCTAAAAACGAGGACATGGACGCTTTCGTCCTCCCTTCTTGAAATGCCTGCCAAATAAATTCTAATAATAATTTTTTGTCCGACTTACCATGTTGCTGCTTTACCTCCTTGTAACGCGCCCACTCTTCCCAGGCAAGGCGATACACCCATAAAGTATTCGGGGCCAAAGACTTGTGTGCCAGCTCTCTCTTCTAATCCAACTGCACAATCTGCCATAGATAAGAAGGGCATGACAAACCAGTTTGGCTAGCTTGTGGCGCTAACTCCCGAAACCTTGACCATTGACACCATGACAAAGCATCTGCTATGTTATTCTCCAACCCAGGAACGTGTTTTGCCCTAAATGTAATGTTAGACCTCAAACAGTGTAAAACTAACCACCTCAACAATTTAATAGCTGCAGGCGAGGACACCCTCTGAGCATTGATGGCCTGCACCACCCTCATGTTGTCGCACCAAAATAAAATATTGCGATTCTGCAACTCCGCTGCCCATAAAAACAGTGCAACAACGATGGGGAATAGTTCCAGCACCAGCAAGTTCAAGAGTAGCCCTGTCTTCTTCCAAAACTGCGACCATAACTCGGCACACCATTGGCCTTGAATGTAAGCCCCATAGCCCATGGATCCAGCCGCGTTGGTGTGCAACTGTAATTCCTTGCTCGACGCAATTTTGTCTTGCCATATGTGCACACCATTAAATTCCCCAAAAAACTTTAGCCAAATGTCCATGTCTGCTCGCAGCGCTGCACTCAACCCAACAAAATGATGTGGCAGTCTAACCTCCGCCGTTGCTCTCTCAAGCCACCTACAAAAAATTCTCCCCATTTGAATAACCTTGCAGGCGAAATTTAACAAACCCAGCAAGGATTGGACTTTCTTTAAGATAGCTCTACGTCTTGACTTCATGTCTAAAAGTACCGCCTGCAAGCGCAAAAATGTATCTCTCAGAAGTCTACAAGCCCCGTTTTCAGTATCAATTTTAATACCTAAATACGATAGGCATGTAGTGGGACCTTCCGTTTTTTCCCCTCGCAACTGGGACACCAAATTCAGCAAATAACATTTACGCTGCATTAAAAATTTTTTTACATCCTTCCGACGCCGCTGGACCCATGAACAAAAAGTCGTCCAGATAGTGTGCTAGGAACTTATGCTGAAAACCTACCTGCACACACCAATGCAAAAAAGAACTGAAACGTTCAAAATAAGAACAAGAGATAGTATAACCCATAGGCAAGCAGCAATCTACATAGTACCCGTTTGGCAAATGGAAACCCATAAATTTAAAAGAGTCTGGATGAAGCGGTAGCAATCTAAACGCAGACTCAATGTACAATTTCGCCAAAAGAGCACCCTTACCACAGAGTTTTACCATCTCCAGTGCCTGTTCGAACGATTGATACACTACCCTACATTCCACAGGGTCAATAGCATCATTTATCGACGACCCTGCAGGATGAGATAAGTGTTGTATCACCCTAAATTTACCCGGCTTTTTTTTAGGGATGACACCTATTGGGGAAATTGCCAAATCTTTTATGGGAGGCGAGGCAAAAGGGCCTACCATCCTTCCCATATTAACCTCTTCTTCAATCTTTTTCTCTAAAATATCCTTGTGCTGAGTTCCTAGGCCTTCCTATGTTGACAGAACCATTAATAGGTAACACAAAACCATATTGAAAACCTAACTTCAAGAAACTTGCTATGTCTTTTTCGGGATAAGCCCTTAACCAAGTCTCCATAGCTTCAACTTCAATTGGAGAGTAGGCCTTGCTGAGGGGGCCTACCCATACCGCTTCCTCGACCTGCACCCTGCGTAATAGCCCTACAATCCTTTGCGGGGTGGAAGGCCCCGCACTGTGTGCACGCATGTTTAAATCTGCAACAAGATCCTTTAGTACACCGGCCATTATTAAATGCATAGTACTTTCCTTTATTGGGACCTGCAGATTTTGTAAATTGTGTCTTCCGAAAGGACAGCGTCTCAACCGAGGGTGTCATATTTTGCGATAGGCGCTTAGAAACCTCTGTGTCATGAATTCTAAAATCAATAGAAGCAAAGCCCTTCTGTATATTTCGAAAGCCCTCGTCATACAGTCGCCATTCTCCCGGTTCACCACTCTTGTGCATGCTCTCAATTAAATGTAGGTATTACCATAATGAATCGACCTCAGCAGGCCTACTCTCCAAGTACAATACCGCAAATGTACAAAACCCTTTCAACCATTTTGAAAAGGTCTTGTAAGCTGCCTCACCTATCCCACCTTTTGCCGTTGCCCAGGCTAACGCTTTTTTACCCTCGTTTGTTAACGTGAATAGGTCTACAAATTTACCTTTTTTCATTCTTTCTTTTGAGGAAGACCTCACATCCCATAATACGGCTGTGTTTTTGCATGGGTATATGGGTAACCGCACTGCAGGAAATTTTGCCTTTGCCTTGCTCTTAAACCCTGTCCCTGAGGCTGCCTTACCCATTAAAGACTTTTTTAATAGCTTCATAACTTTGCTCTTACGAATTTTGGAATCTGTGGACTCCTCATCTGACGAACCCGACACGGAAGAAGAATCACCATTATCAACGTCCTCAACGGGGACCAACTCACCGCCCCCAACGACATCTGGAATACCCTCGCCTGTACCAGACGGACCTGGCACCTCAACACTTTGTTGCAGGTTCTCCGTATTCGTGGCGCTGTCCTTCTTCCTTGTGGAATCTGAAATAACAGCAACATTAGGGCACTGTTGATTGACTGGCTTGCTGCTTTGACCCGCTGGAGTGGGCGCTTGCTGCAAGCTAGGTGCCTAGTTTGTGCCCCAGGAACTGGATACAGGACTCATTGGTGGTATGGCGCTGCGGTTCCGTCCCCCATCTGGGGCGGCGCTATAAACGGTACCATAGCCATTGGCATTTGAACACCTGGAGCTGATGGTAGCCCGCCATTTATTCCCGGGCCAATGTGCAGGGAAGAATGTCCCGGTACATGGCCAGATGCTAAAGGAGGTCTGCGGGGTCCCGAACATGTGTCATAGGAATTCTAATGGCGGCTCTGCACTTATATAACACACACATTAAACACATAATACACACATACATATCTCTCACACACACACAATAAACACATAATACACGCATACATCTCCCGTCCCCCATCTGGGGCGGCGCTATAAACGGTACCATAGCCATTGGCATTTGAACACCTGGAGCTGATGGTAGCCCGCCATCTATTCCCGGGCCAATGTGCAGGGAAGAATGTCCCGGTGCATGGCCATATGCTAAAGGAGGTCTGCGGGGTCCCGAACATGTGTCATAGGAATTCTAATAGCGGCTCTGCACTTATATAACACACACATTAAACACATAATACACACATACATATCTCTCACACACACACAATAAACACATAATACACGCATACATCTCCTTTAGAAACACACACAAACACATACACATTAAACACACACACACAATACACACATACATGTCTCCCACACACACACATAAACACACACACACACACACACACACAATAAACACACAATACACACATATATCTCTCACACACACACACACACACACACACACACACACACAATAAACACATAATACAGGCATACATCTCTCTCACACACACACACACACACACACATCAACACACATACACACAATGAACACACACACACACAATACACACATACATGTCTCTCTCTCCCCCTGTATCTATCTAACTCCTCTTTCTCTCTGGTCCACTGCCCCCAAATTATTTTAACATAACGTTTCATCGTTCCCCTACCTTTGCTGTCTTCTCTGTTTTCACTTCTCCGTGGTAAACTCACTTCTCTGTGAATGACACTGAGCGACATGCTGATTTGAGCTGCGGCCAGGCACAGTGTAATATGAACAGTGCCTGGTTCACTGCTGCTAATAATGCATTGGCCCAGGCACTGTGTTCTAATTCAAGAAATACTATTCCCAGAAATGATGTTGCTTAGGAGAGCTAGATTCTATCCTCTGAACTCTGGACACCAAAATACTGGATTGTCACCACTGTCAGCCCCTCTGATGGTGTCACCTGGCATAGGCTGCACCCACAAACCCCCTAATGAAGTTGCGAATCTGGAGTCCAGAGAACAGTCTTAGCTGGGACATTCCTGAGTTTCTCCAGCAGACCGACACTGCTGAGTGTTCGCTGAATCTGAAATTTTGGATTTTCTTTGTAACTCCTATGAAATGTTTTGTTATTTCTTTGGGTAGATCAGATGCCGCCTCCTTGGAATTCAGTAGTCACGTTTTCCCCTATTTTTATCATCTGCAATATGGTTGATTAATGACACGGACTCTTATGGCTGCTATTAAAGCAGACTGTACTAGATTAACATCAAATTAAGGTTATTATCATTTCATTTAAAATACTGCTCACAACACATTTTATTTCTAGTGGTGGATGGAATTCTCAGTCTGGAACAAGTACGGAGGATAACACAATTTGGAAAATCAGGAGGTTAATTTCTGCTTCTTAAACATTTAACAACATCTCATTTATAAACAAACTAATAAAACTTAGAGTCTTGTTTAAACCAATAGTAAGAGAAGAATGCGCACATTTTACAGGAAAATGAGGCCATTTGCTCAGCTGTTTTGAATGATGTCAGAGCTTTTTTAGGATCTCTAGATTGCATTCTAGGGAAATGATTGTGAGTTTCTTTCTTCTTTTTTTTAGTCTTTTCCTATTGCGTTGAATCCTCACTTAGGGCCTGATTCAGAGAACCATCCGCGAAAAGTTTGCAAATATTCGCACGGACGTAGCAAGGTAACACCCATGATCTCACACGGACGGGGCACGGTGACTTACCAGCGCCTTGACCACCCGTACATTTCAGTGTGCAGTTCCGTGCGTCTTTTGCTGCCATACGTGCGTATCTACCTAACCGCGCCTTCACCTCGCCTTCAAATGGTCATTTAAATGCCTCCCCCCACCCACTTACACGCCTCTTTCTCCGGACGGATTATAAACACGCCCCAACGTACGGATCTTCCCACGTGCGATTCACAAGTCCGTGCCTAATGGACTTCCGTGCGTAAATTCAATGTAGATAGCGTAAATTTAGTTACTACGCATGCGCAGTTCAAATGTCCTACGCATGCGCAGTTGAAACGTCACAAAAAATACGCACGGAACTTCTCGCTATGCGGTTCTCTGAAAACGCCCCTTAAATCTCTTATAGGTTGATGTTCATTCCAAAAATGTTATTTCACCGTAAGCAAGTAAAGTTTCCATAACACCTGTAAGAAATAACCACTCAACTCAATAACTTTTTGTGAGCCTAAATGATGCATATCTGGCTTGGAGCTGACTCATGTCAGCATAGGAATGTCCATCTATTAAGCCCACTTGGGTATGACCCATACTGTATGCATTCAGACTGTGAGATCCAATATTAATTAATTACTGATCACTATAGACCACATCCAGAGTGTGGAAATAAGAGGAAAACATGTGGAAAGTTACACCTTGGCAAAACCCAGTATTAGAGTTGAAAAGTGATGTTTCCTAGCCCAAGTCTAAATAACAGTGTAAAATTATCTGTGTGCAATTAGCAAAAGCAAAGTATTCTCCCTGCATGAAAAGAATAAAATTAATTTGCCTTTCCTACAATTTAATATGGTTTACCCAGATGTACAATTCCACCTGTTTTCCTCTTATTTTTAAACTCTAGGGGCCTGAATCAGAGATCCGTTGGTGATCGGGCCGCAAATATACGCATCTAAGTGGCAGGTCGGAACAGGTTACACCCACCAGAATAAACAGTCACTCCCCTCGCAACCTCCGGCCGGACCTAAACTTCCACCTCCATAGACTTGCCCTATCTGGCCGCACTCACTTCCGACCCTATGTGTATTAGTTGCGTATATTTAGGGCCCTAACTCTGTAAGCGCGCCCACTTTCCCTCATCTAAATGCCTCCCCCCGCCCATTTCTATGCAAATCCTTAGGTCCATATATTTCTGCCGCACTTAGGGTCGCATTAGTCTCCGCCCGATTCACAAGTCCGACCTTAAGGCATTTCCGACCTTAACTTCAACGTACATGGCATTGCTCTATTACTACGCATGAGCAGTTGATGCAAAATCGATCCGACCCTAAATATAGGCACAGAACTATCGTTAGTTCCGGATCTCTGAATCAAGCCATTGATCTGGTCCTACAGTATGTCCCACTTACATAGATAAGCCCAATAAGCAACGAGTCCAACCCACCCTGGTAAGACCACAACTTGTGTCCACCCCTACAGACATGGCAGATATTAACAACGGGGGTCTAAGCATTAAGCCATCTATGTATCACATGCCTTATAGTTCCAAAATGGAAATCAAAATGTGTCAAGCATTGTGCAAAGATAGTTCTTCATAATTAGTCTGGATTCCGTCTAATTTATGCACTAATTAAACTGTTGTGTGATAGTAGTATTAGACAGGTAGACAGTTATATAGTCAATGGTCATTAGTTCAACACCTCATGTCAAGGTCAACAGGGTCTGAAGGTCAACATTGTCCATTCATTAGGTGTTTTTGGTCAAGTAAGATATTTAATAAGAAATGGATAGCAATGTGTTTTTAGATAAGGTTTGTATTTAGAGAGAGAATAGAAAATATATGCATAGAAATATTCCCCCTTCAATAAACAGGGCATCAAGCTTTGTTAAAATTCCACTTTAAGAAAAAAAAACAAGCAGCTTTACGAAAATTGATCTGAAGACAGGCAGCGAACAAAAAGCTTTTTATTCCGAAGGTGCATAAATTCCACAGGCTGATTAATTTACTATGATAAACATAACTATTATTTCTCAATGGAAAGTGACCTTCCATTCGCAGCCAACACAATTTTCTTATTATATTATATGCAGACTCTGGAACATTCAGCCTTCCATTTTTGGTACTTTGCCGTTCGGTAGGAAATTTGATCCTGTATGGAAATAGTACTTGATATAGTCTGATTTATTCATTTAGTCATTTCTTATATTGAGAGGTTGAATCTGTCTTTTGTGATGTGTACTCCAGTCCACAGCTCCAAATGTCTAGTGGCAAAAGTATTAAATTATTCTTGCAAATAACAAGACCCGACTAAATATTGCAGCCAGCCGGAGATGGAATTTGGCATTGTGCTCTCGTGTTAATCTACAGTCTATCTATTCACTATATAAGAGAAGACACCTTGTTCTTTACTCTTTAATCGACTCTCTGAAGAAGATGAAATTTAAATAAATAAGGGACACTTGATACCCCCATAAGAGGGAGGAATGTGTTCAAGGCTGTCATTACTTAACAAGCACGAACTATAAATAAAAGTAACGGATCAGAAAGAGAATGTTAGAATATCGTTGTTTATTTAGCATTCAAAACTTGAAATGTTTTATGTCACTGGACTCGATCCAGAGTTGAGCGTTCACCAGTTGACGTGACTTACCTCTGCGTGACTTTCTACTGCGCATGCTCAGGACTGAAGATGTCCACAGTCACGGTTGATTAAGACTCACGGCCGAAGAGTATTGCCCCACCCCCCAACATCCTGCATTTGCGCAATTTGCCTGTTATGCAGTCACCTAGTCTGTTGTAGTGCTTTCAAAACAGGATAGAGAGACTCCAATCACAACTAGAAATCATGATCTAGCCCATAGTTCTTGAAACAGACCGCATTTACTAAGCTACGGGTTTGGAAAAGTGGAGATGCTGCCCATAGCAACCAATCAGATTCAAGTTGACGTTCTCTAGTATGCAATAGTTAAATGAGATCTAGAATCTGATTGGTTGCTATGGACAACAACTCTAATTTTCCAAACCCGCAGCTTAATAAATCTGGTCTTTTGAACAACCCAATAATGTCACATTAGGTTTTACTTAGATCATTTTTAATCTTTCATTATCACCTCTATCCAAATATACTGCACCCCCACATCTGTAAGACCGTCAACAAACCTCCCCAAAACGATAATTTTCCACCTGCAAGGAGCAGTAAATGACCACAATTTGTGAGCTCATGTCTATCACAGAGCAGACTTCCATAATGGAAGTTATAATGGCGGAACGCTTATCTTAGTTTAGTGGGAGGGCTGAGGTATGGTAATTGTACAATAAGGACTGGGTTAAATCCTTATGTGAAAACTTGATTTCTTTACCGCCTCTGTTTTAGGGGTTCCTTTGAAAATAAGTCTACACGTAAGAGGGGAGCGGCTTCCCACGGTAGATAGGATCCAGTGGTGATCTCGGCTGTTGCTGCGTTCTGAACCCAAGTCATTAGGCCAGATCCTCATCTACGTCTGACAGGGGGGCTTACCCAAGTCACCATACAGACGGGGATATCCATTTAAATTAGGAGTCGGGGACCAGGTCTACAGCCATAAGGCCACAGACATAGTCGTAAAAGTTAGGGCAGCAATCTGGACACATAAGTGTCTAGATTTACTGCCGGCAGGGGGCGTGCATTCCCAGCCACGGGTGCGTGACTACGGACCACTGCGGTAGCGGGAGTCCCGCGTCCTCGATCTATTTGATGCGGGTGAAAATGGTGACCTTGCAGTCTTCCTAGGCATTGTGACATCACTGACACCACAGAAGAATTTACCGCTTGGAACAACGTCTATCCAAAGGTTTCCAACTATTCTTCTTGATTGTAACAAAATAATTGTTAGGAATCAATTATTTTGTTACAAACTGCTGAGCGTATCTGATGTGCGGAGGAATGGAGGTTTAGCTGCGGTTTTATTTCACTCACTCGGCACTCGAGCATCGTTTTATCCACATTTGTATTGTAAATGAGGGTGTCACATAACAGCGCCGGCTCACTCTGCAGATATAAATGCCAGTGCATGTGTTTTAAAGATTGCATTTGTGTTTTACAGCTTTTGAAAATTATAGAAAGCAGCGTGAGTCATTGTTCTTTTCAATTTCCAGCTGTTGATCCCACTGAATTGTGCCACTTAGATTGCTTTTCCATACTTTA
Organism: Limnodynastes dumerilii; assembly: GCA_011038615.1. Lineage (NCBI taxonomy): Eukaryota > Metazoa > Chordata > Amphibia > Anura > Limnodynastidae > Limnodynastes > Limnodynastes dumerilii. The sequence goes on from WWET01002988.1 coordinate 46,875, forward strand.
TTTGAAAATAAAAACATACTACTCTGTACAGCAGCAGGGGGCAAGAAAATGCAGCTTAAAGAGAGACGTTTCTTGTGTATCAAACCTCGTGGGAGACAAGTAGAAGATTCACTTCTGTACTTCTTGTCCTTGATGTAAAGGTTACAGATTTTTACAGAAATGGAAGTATTTTTTTTTTTTTAATTGGGACTACAATTTGTCCTGGCATTTACTGTGTATATGTCATAAAAGGTCTGAGTATGGACAAGACAGTGCCCAGGACAAGGAGAGGGTCAGGGTTACTAAGCAAGATGACCCACTCAGCCCATATGTGAGCATGATGGGACCAGAGATCTGGCTATTATGCGATCAGATACACAAGCTGCTAATGGATGAAAATAAGCTGTTTAGGGATCTGCATTGGTACAAAAGGGTTCGGAGTTCAGAATTTGGATGAGTCGGAATGTTTTCTGAATGAGTGCGTGTGTGAAGCGTAAAAACAGCTGCAATCTGATCCATACACATGGAAAATAAGGGAAAATTGTATCTCAGGATATCTAAGCCAAGGGATAGAGGGCTAACAGAGCAAGCAGGCTAGTTTCCACCACCCTATAAAGGGCCGTTTTCAGACCTCCGACCGCATTGCATATGCGGAAGGAGTTTACCGATATGAACTACTGCGCATGCGCAGTGATTTTGTTACGACATCTACGTTACTCTTTGCAACATAGATTGCGTATACGTGGTCTGAATACGGCCCACAGAGAGCATTCTAGAGAACACCACCCAATACATGGAGAATCCTAATGACCACCACCCAACATAGACAAAATCCTACTGGGCACCAGCCAACAAAGAGCCGGATTCACCCATAAGAGGCTCCGTCCTCTTAAGTGCGGAGTCTCCCGAAATGACCTACTATGCATGTGTAGTAGGCCATTTACGCAATCTATATGCCACTTAGGTACGTAGATTGCCTCTGTACGGTCCTTAAAGACTGCACTGAGGCAGAAGGAGCAGTGCTAATGTCGCCTCTGGGAGGTCTTAGTTAGAAGTGGGAGGGATTTAGATTAGCCGGGGAGGGCGGGGATAGGGTTTCTCTGTGCGTATTTTCCTTCTTAAGTGTGAATACAATCCAAAGAGAGCATCCTAGTGACCACTGCCCAATACAGAGAGCATCCTAGTGACCACCACCCAATACAGAGAGCATCCTAGTGACCACCACCCAATACAAAGAGCATCCTATTGACCACCACCCAACAGAGAGTGTCTTAACAACTGTCACTCAATATAGAAAACTTGCTAGTGACCTGCACCCAGTACAGACATCCCACTGACCACCACCCAGTACAGACATCCCAGTGACCACCACCTAATATGAAAAGAATTGTAGTGACTGATTAGTGACTAATTGTCATGGACCATTTTAGTTGCTCTTCTTTGCACAGTCTCTAATGTATTTATCTCCAGAAAGACATAAATACATTAGAGACTGTGTAAAGAAGAGCAACTAAAATGGTCCATGGCCTTTGTAACAAATCATACCAAGAAAGGATAGAGGAACTAAACATGTATAGCTTGGAGCAGAGAAGGGAGAGGGGGGACATGATAGCAGCTTTCAAATACATCAAGGGTTGTGACCAGCTAGAGGAGGGTACCATTATTCAAAAGAAAAGGTGTAATAGAACACAAGGGCATGAATATAAACTGGAGGGTGGTAGATTCAAAGGAAATGTGCGGAAAAATTACTTCACTGAAAGGGTGATAGATAAATGGAATATTCTCCCATCTGAGGTGGTTGAGGCCAATACAGTAGAACAATTTAAACATGCTTGGGATAAATATAAAGGTATCCTAAATTGTAAACCAAATTGAGGGTAAATAGGGTCTAGGGTCAGTATAGTTTTCAATAAACAAATGGGCAGACTAGATGGGCCATGTGGCTCTTATCTGCCATCACTTTCTATAAGAAGACTGCAAAGGTAAGAGATTTTGGAGGGTAGTTAGGGAATGGGGTTTTAACTACCACAGAGGGGGCACATGTAGAGGCAGCATCAAAAAAACTGAATGGACACAAAGAGGGGCAATAATGAGAACAATTTTGCTTGGGATAAATATAAGGGTATCCTAAATTGAAACCCAAATTGAGGGTAAATAGGGTCTAGGGTCAGTATAGTTTTCAATAAACAAATGGGCAGACTAGATGGGCCATGTGGCTCTTATCTGCCGTCACTTTCTATGTTTCTATGTTTCTATGTAATTAAGAGAGCATCATAGTAAGTATTCATCAATACAGAAAGCATCCTAGTGACAACCACCCAATACAGAGAGCATCCTAGTAACAACCACACAATACAGAGAGCATCCTAGTGACTACTCACCAATAAAGCTTAGATTCTGTGGGTGCAGAGTGGTTATCTATCACTTGCCTCCTTCTCTTCTGGGTTCCATAGCAGCTGTACCCCCTGCTCCCACAGTAGTATGCCCCATCTAAGCCTTCTTAAAGCCACAATACAGTCCCATTATTATGATATTTGGTGGCTGATCCATACCTTTTACAGTGTAAGTGCAGCGATTTTTAGCCCTGTGCACTTCATCCTCCTGGGTAAGATGGCGTCTGCTGATTGCTACCATCAGGCGGTTTAAAACTATAATTTAATGAGAATGTGGATGTATATTCACCCCTGTGTGCGTCCTATCCACCATCTTTCTATTCTCTTCCTCCAGGTCTCCTTCACTATCCACAGAGCGATGTAACTCCCAGATAGATGCTTTCAATGAAACCCCTGCACATAGCGTGACACAGCCCCAGAGACCAGTCACACTGCTGACAATTATTAATCAGCCCAATAACAGAAGGTAGATCCCAGGACACACCGCACTAAATTCCACTGATTGCTTTCCTCTCTTAATGAGTGCGTGTCAGCGTTTTCCTCAGACATTGCTATGATTCAGATTTTTTTCTAAAAAAAAAACTAAATTTTTCCTGTTTTGTTTTTTAAAGTGTTTTGTAATTAAACTGGTTTAAAAAAAAACCCTACCGTAATTAAAATGGAACATTGCATAAAAAAGGCCATTTAAATGACTAAAAACCACAATGTAGTTAACAAACTCAATCACATATAATTGTGTATGTCCTGAAGCATTACACCTCTCAGGCTATTTACCATGTATTCTGTACTATCCATTTAGTGTGCACGAGCACAAAGGACGGGATCAGAATGAAGTAATGTGGGCATCTTCTGCACTCTGTGTGTTGAAAGAGTCCTCATACAACACTGTACGAGCGTATAGTATAGGCCTCTAGATCCTTTCTGCCGGCAGGTTGAGATGAGCCGCCACATGTGCATTATGCAACTTTCATACCTCAAAATTTGTATTTTTGCAATCATTTGCTTAGATTCCTGATTGACCACGTCCCCTGTGTTATATGATAGCTTTGCGATAGGACTGTAATATCCATCTAACGGAGTCTGAGAGAAGAGGATAACATAGAACGAGATTTGAGACACAGGGATGTGGTTTGGATTATGAAGACTTTACTTGAGTGGGATGTCCATATGTGGGAAAGACACTATATAAAAGAAAGGAGAATAAAAATATGAATCTACCAATCTTACAAAAAGTTATTTAGCTTTTTTTTTAGGTGACAGAGCTATATAATGCTAATCTTTCTCTCTATAGGGTTACTCAATCTCTGAGTTAGTGGTGTGAAAAATATCAGACAATTGTGCACTAATAGTGTTTGTGCTGTTTTAGCATTTTTACCAATAAATACTCTGTAATTTTGACATTTCTCTGACATAAATACTGACAGCTTGTCAATGGTTTTCATTTGATAACTTCAGTGCTGACCTTAACATCGAGAATCTTAAATTTATTATTTTTCAAGGATTCAAGGTCAGTGCAGAAAAGACACTCACTGAAGCATTCAGCAGAATAAAAATAACCATTTACTACAGCCACAACGAGAGGAACACTTATTAATATTTATTTGCAAATTAAAATAAATAAAATAAAGTAAAATTGGAGTAATATTCAGGCACAGGTCCGTTCCATATGGCTCCTTATCCCACTTTCCACATAGCTAAAAAAATCTTACATCCAATCAGGGTGATAGATTGTTTAAGCAAAATGTGTGTCATAGACTCAGACATTCTGTAGTTCATATAGTTGTTAATAACAAATGAATAACAATCTTGTTATGAAGATTCATTATATAGATGTGCATTATTATTAGCCATTCTACTGCTGGGATATAAGTTATGAGTGATATTGTGTGACATAATGACTGATAATGAGTCACAAGCTTTTTTACATTTTATACTAAAATCGCTTGTGACACCTTATCTTTAGATAATAAAGTCACACAATGCCATTTGGCAATAATGATAGTTGACAGTGGACACATTTAGGCAGAGGAGGAATTGAGAACATAAAGGGGATCAGGTAAAAAAGAGAAGAGACACTTATGGAGGAAGAGTTACAGTCAAAACACCATGCAGTAACTAGTATTTCGCAAAGAGATTTACTGAGAACTATATACAATGCAGACAGCAACCTAGTGACTGCCACCAAATACAGACAGCATCCTACTGATCACAAACCAATACAAAGAACATGCTAGTGACCACCACCCCATACAGAGAGTATTTTAATAACCATCACCCAATACAGAGAGCATACTAGTAACTGTCAATCACTACAAAAAGCACCCTATTAACTACTCTCCAATATATGGAGCATCCTAATGACTGCTCCTCAATAAAGAGAACATCCTAATGAACATTCCCCAAACAGCGAACATGCTAGATCATCCAATACAGAGAGTATCCTAGTACAAAGAGCATCCACACAATATAAATTCAGACTTTCACATATCTTGTATGTATTTGGATTGGATCACAGCCTATTTTGTGCTCTGTATCACAATAAACTGATCAGAATGGTACATTTGTGCTCAGATATATCTTTCCCAATATCAGGGGAAATTCTATCATACATGAAATCACTAAAACTTTGTTTACTTTGCAACTAGCAATTACTGGCTTCCTGCAGAAATCAGACAATGGAACTGACATCACCAATTTAATGTCCTACAGAAAGATTGTATATTTCATCCTCTGAATTGAATGGCATACAGTATGCCAGCTCCCTTTTCCGATCTCAGGAAGGAAGTCAACAGCTGCCAAAAGGTAATTAAACAAAGTTTTAATCATTTACTCATGGGCTGAAATAAGCATCATGGCTGAGAAAGGTTTTTCTGAGCCCAGCTGTATGTGACCATTTGGTGTTATCCCATCTCTCATTGTTTATCCTTTTTGTTATGCTCTGCACATTATAAATATTCTCATAATCACATATTAGCTTGTATCCATTATCCAGCCATTATTAAAGAATAGTCAAAATATCCAGCATCTAGTTTTATACATAGACTGTAAAGTTTACTACACAATCCCTGTGTTTTTCTATGTATACAGAACAAGCCATAGTAATCCCTTGTTTCTTCACTTCTTCACCTTCCAAATGAAATAAAATATAGATGAAATATGAACATTTCACAGCACCTGCTGGGGAGGGATGTTCACATCGGATCTCGTTAGCAGCTGCGGCTCACTCATTCCAGAGTCTTATTTCCCAATCACAGATCTGATGCACAGAGTCTCAAACCTTTGGCAGCCCGGAGGGATAAGAGGCTACAGCAGGCGAGTTTCCAGGGATAAGAGGACATGTTCTGTGTACTATCCTCGCAAACCACTTAATCCCACCTTACAATCTCCCATCAACTGCCAGCATTATTTAAGGTCATGTAGTGTCAAAGACTCCAAGTTTTGATACACAGAGGCTGCAAAAACAAGGGTGGACTGAAAAAAAGATGTCTATTTTATGGAAATAATAATAATAATAATATAGGAAGAAGAAGAAGAAGAAGAAGAAGAAGAAGACAATTGTACAGGGCTCCTCCCGGAAGAAGAAGAAGAAGAAGAAGAAGAAGAAGAAGAAGAAGAAGAAGAAGAAGAAGAAGAAGAAGAAGAAGAAGAAGAAGAAGAAGAAGAAGAAGAAGAAGAAGAAGAAGAAGAAGAAGAAGAAGAAGAAGAAGAAGAAGAAGAAGAAGAAGAAGAAGAAGAAGAAGAAGAAGAAGACAATTGTACAGGGCTCCTCCCGCCAAGCTCAGTTCACAAATCGAGGCAACACCATTTTTTTTTAATTTCGATCTCGGATTTTTTATCCTATGTTGGGCTTTTGGTTCTATATAA
>WWET01002988.1:53384-91140 GCA_011038615.1 Limnodynastes dumerilii
ATATATATATATTTACAGACACCATATTAATATTAATAATACAGTGTAGCAACACAAACAGGTGCAAATTACATTCATTTAGCATATTTTTTATATATTTTTTTATTTTATTTAATGAATTAATTAATTCTTGAATCAATACCAAAAGTAGAAGTTTTAAATACTGCACCATGGTATGAATTATGTTACATTCCATGTCCTAAATCAAGATTATAGAAAAAGAAATCCCTGTAGTCATTTTGAAACATGCCATCTGGTACGTACATTTTTCAGATCTAATCAGTTTTTTTTATTTTTCTCTGAAATATTGTAGGAATTTAAATGTATAAATCCTATTTTATTTCATAGTAACTCTGGAGATTTACTATCAGTGCTAATTTACTGCATTAGCTTTTTTGGTAACCAGAAAGGGCCTGATCCTCATTTATTAACATGAAGGTTTTTGTATAAATCCCCTAAAAAATAACATCTGTACATGACGTTACAGTTGTTACGCTACAGATCTCCTAGCGGACAGAACTCTGTATGCTTGAAGATCCATATGTGGGGACAGCACTTGGTTTCTGAATGCCTAATCCCCATCAGACAGGTAGGCATGTAAATTAAGTGTAGGAGGGCGGCAATAAGCAGTTCCACATGGATCTTCGTTCGGAGGTATGGAAAACGAACAGAGATGTGGTCCATACTCTTTATCTTCAACACAAGCACAAGGGTATAATATTACAATTTATTTCCTTAGATACAGTGGACCTGATTCACACCAAAGCATAAAATTGCAACCTAAACTAAATATACGCAAGCGAAAAATCCACAATACCGATGCAGAGAAAATAAAGAAACCGATTAACCGTCCCCTGTGTGTCGGGAGTGTAACATAAGGACATAAGGCTTTCCTGCGTAAAATTTGGCACGTGCAGACTTTATTAGCTGAGCTGTGAATCGGTCGTACGTACTAGTGCTTGAAATTGCTCATGATTCAAAGATACGGAACTAAATGCACTGATTAAGCTGAAAGAGTAACTTTAAAAAAAAACAGCTCGTATTCTCATTAACATATGTAAACAAAAGAAGCCATTAAAAATACAACTTGAAATAAGAATAATCATGACATATTTTACAATACACATAAACGCATACTGCATGAAGTTAGAAATACAATGATTCACTACATATAAAGACTTTCATATTATAATTTAAAATCAAGCATTTAAAACATAAAAACAAACAACCAATACAGTTAAATATAAGTAAATGTAATGTTGTTTATTCACAAAATTTTAAGGAAATAAAAAAAAAAAAAACCTTCAAAATCTCTAAGCAAATAATTGCACCTTTACAAGGTTAAGTTCTTGCATAAAATGTAAAAGCAGCATCTGATGAAATAAACGAGCTTTTATTTGTTTAATTTAAAAACACACATCCAGTGATTATAAACACGCAGCGGGTGTGGCTTGAACTAAGTAAGAGAAGCTGCAGCCGCACAGCAATCAATACATCAACTTCCACATGCGCAGATGTTACACACAGAATCCATGCCTAAAGGATCCATAAGAAGGGGCGTGCCGGTACTCTGTAAGTAGGAAGTTAAGAAAAGCGGGTGTGGTGGGTATGTAAATAGGGCAGTATGGGCGGGGTTATGTATGTAAATAGGGAAGTATGGATGGGATTATGCATGTAAATAGGGCAGTATGGGCGGGGTTATGCATGTAAATAGGGCAGTATGGGCGGGGTTATGCATGTAAATAGGACATTATGGCCGGGGTTATGCATGTAAATAGGGCAGTATGGGCAGGGTTATGCATGTAAATAGGGCAGTATGGGCGGGGTTATACATGTAAATAGGGCAGTATGGATGGGGTTATGCATGTAAATAGGGCGGTATGGGCGGGGTTATGCATGTAAACAGGGCAGTATGGGTGGGGTTATGCATGTAAATAGGGCAGTATGGGCGGGGTTATGCATGTAAATAGGACAGTATGGGCGGGGTTAGCAAACTGTACACGAACTTCAGCAAAATGCTCACAAATATACGCATGGAGAGTAAAGGCCGTATGGAGGCGTAAATCAGTAAATATCCGTAAGATCGAGGGGAAGTGTCATGGGAGGGAACTTTCCACTTAGGTGCGTAGTTTTGCGAATCCGCGCATACTTAATTCCTTCTTATATCTGAATCAGGCCCGTGGTTAGAAATTCATCCAATGGTCTCATGTACTGTAGCTGTTTAGATATCATCATCCTGACCTTAGACACTGCTGCTTAGTAGCTGCTGCATAGCGTCTGGCTGCAGTTATGTACTTCTGCAAATGATGGTGTATTGGGATTATTACTGTGAATTGGGTACATTAGTCCACTTCTTCCCACACCTGTAATGCCCCATCAGTCGCTGCAGTGGCAGGAGAGAGCGTTCATGTCTGGTTGCTGCAGTTGTACTTCTTTACAGGGCAAAAATATACAAAAATCATATTTGTGAACAATCCATGAATATTAGAGAGACTCCCTTAGGAGAAAGTGATCCCCCTGACTCCTCGAAGAGCAGGTGAACTCCCTGACTCCCTGAAGCGCAGGCAATCTCCCTGACTTCCTGAAGAGTGGGTGATCTCCCTGACTCCCATAAGAGTGAGTGATCTCCCTAACTTCCTGAAGAGCGGGTGATCTCATTGACTCCTATTAGAGCGGTTGATCTCCCTGACTTATTGAAGAGCGGGTGATGACAGAATTTAGAAATTTAAAAAAGAGCGGATTATCTCCCTAACTCCCTGAAGAGTGGGTGATCTCCATGACTCCCTGAAGAGCGGGTGATCTCCCTGAAGAGCGGGTGATCTTTCTGACTCCCTGAAGAGCAGATGATCTCCCTGACTTATTGAAGAGCAGGTGGTGACAGAATTTAGAAATTGTGTCCTATTTCCCTGCATTGAGGCATATGGAGGCGGCCATTTTCATGGAGACCGTCATGTAATCAAAGACTGGCAGTTATCTCAGACAATATGACTTCAATAATGGAGACGGAAATAAAAATTACACCTTGGCCTCTTGTAAATTAGCTGCAGTGTCACCTACTTTTATATTTTCTACAGTATAAAGATGAAGAAGTCAGAGGATATGTTATTCACAGTCTCCACAATAATACTGATAGAATTTATTCACTAACAATCAATAAATAAGGATGCTACCCCTGGACACTCCCCATGGACACTCCCCCTGGACACTCCCCATAGACACTCCCCCTGGACACTCCCCATAGACACTCCCCCTGCTCTACTACATGAGGATTGTGTATCCACCACCAGGACCCTACCTTAAATAATGCATATCCAAGCCCTTACAGTACGAGTTAAATGCCAATGCCCATCCCCCCACTCGTATGCATAGAGGGGGCGGATTCCCCCCATGCGGGGGAGGGGCTGATATCACACAGAATACAGCATTTTTAGCAGTCTTCCAGCATATAGGAGTCTGCGGAGTAATTACCTGTGAATCCAGCCCTTTGTGTCTGTGTCTTGTTCGCGCAGCAAAACGGCATTTTCTGTGGCTCACAACTCAGTTGTAACTTTCCCTTCTCCTCGCTGGATCCTACTTCATAACATCAATTTTCTTACTTTCTTTTGCTGCTTCCCCCAATTTGCCTTTAGTTTCCCCAGGGCTCTGATAAAAATAGAGCCACTTCCACCACAATACAGTTTAAATGTATAAAATTCTTGTAATTTTCATCTCGGTGCCTTTTTAAATTTGCTTTGCACTCTGTGATTTTACTGACGGTCTAGACATGTCCTTAGGGTCACATAGCCCGTTCCTCTGATTGCTTTTATGATAGGAGCGAGGAACATCACAACTGTTTCTACATTTATGTGGTGACATTTAATAAATAAATATATTCCCCTTATATTACATACACAATTATAGTAATAACTGGTATATAAATATATATGTGTGTGTGTGTGTTTATAAATGAACATGTTTCTGTATTATGTGTATGTATATTTGTGTTTCTGTTGTGTATGTGTACACATGTGTATATATGTTTGTGTGTGTCTGTGTGTTTTTATAAATGTATGTGTGTCTGTATTATGTGTATGTATATATGTGTTTGTGTTGTATATGTGTACACATGTGTATATATGTTTGTGTGTGGCTGTGTGTTTTTATATATGTGTGTGTGTCTGTATTGTGTGCAATATGTATGTGTGTCTGTATTGTATGTTTCTATGTTTGTGTATGTATATGTTTGCGTGTTTCTATGGTGTATTTGTATACATGTGTATATATGTTTTGTGGATTTGCATGAGGGTGTTTGTGCAGGTGTATATTTGTACATGTGTGTGTATATTTGTGTTTGTGTCTATAATTGCACAATCTTTTCCTTTTTTGTACGTGATTTATACAATTAGAACATAAAAAATCGAATAATTATGACTAATTCATTAGCCTAATTAAAGCCTTAGGGCTGGATCCAAGGACTGACGATCCCTGTTGAAGATGCAGGGATAATCTGGCTCTGTCTGAGTTTCGGGACCCTGCTAAATAGAGCGAGTAGTTTTATTATTGGGAAGGGATTTTGGAAGGTATAAAATCTTCAGGCTTATTACTGTCACAGTTTGGGGGATTATCTCATGTACAATTCCACTAGAAGGTTATAATAGAGAGTTTCTTGTGATACTTCTGCTAGACGGACGATCACGGTATCCGTCACCGTAGGATGATTAGTATCACAATTTCATTTACCAACACCTGTGAAAAAAACAAACATACAGGGGCTGCTCGAGAGATGAAAGTACGCTCGCGTTTTAAAGCAGGATTTTGTTCTGAGCGCTCAGAACATTAGGACGGGCCTCCATCCCATGATCGGTGTTACCATGTCACCCCCTGCAAAAAAAAGAAAATAATTTTAATAAATTTAATAAATGATTTGTGTCCGCCCCTAATGCTCACCCTGCTTGTGCCCCCATTACTTACCTTTTACTTGGCCTTCTTTCTTGTGCTTCTCCTCTTCCTTCTGTTTCCTCTCTTTTTTCTGTTTGTTCTGGTTTTTTTTCTGTTTGTTCTGTTTTTTCTGTTTCTTCCATTTTTTTCTGTTTCTTCACTTTCTTCTATTTTTCTGTATCTTCTTTTTTTTCCTGTTTCTTTTGTTTCTTCTGTTTCTTCTGTTTTTTTCCTGTTTCTTTTGTTTCTTCTGTTTTTTCATTTTTTTCGGTTTCTTCAGTTTTTTTCTGTTTCTTTTGTTTCTTCAGTTTTTTTCTTTCTTCTGTTTCTCCTCTTTCTTCTGTTTCTTCTATTTCTTCTCTTTCTTCTGGTTCTTCTCTTTTTTCTGTTTCTTCACTTTCTTCTATTTTTCTGTTTCTTCTTTTTTTTCCTGTTTCTTTTGTTTCTTCTGTTTCTTCTTTTTTTTCTGTTTCTTCTGTTTTTTTCCTGTTTCTTTTGTTTCTTCTGTTTCTTCTGTTTTTTTCCTGTTTCTTTTGTTTCTTCAGTTTTTTTCATCTTTTTCTGTTTCTTCAGTTTTTTTCTGTTTCTTCTGTTTCTTCTATTTCTTCTCGTTCTTCTGGTTCTTCTCTTTTTTCTGTTTCCTTATTTCTTGAAACTTCTGGCTCCTCTCTGCGCGTTCTCCACTGAAAATGTCAGACATGATGACATCAGTGAGAAGGGAGGAGTGAGGAGAGCGGACAATGCTGGGTTCCAGGTGCCGCCATATTGGGCAAGTATATATTTGTTTTATTTATATGGTGGCGCCAGTGTGACCAATGGGGGATGGTAAACGGAGGATAGCACCTCTCTGGCTTGACTTACCCCGTTTACCAGGTTTCGCCAGCCCTGTGCATGTCCTATTCTGATCTAAGCGCATCTCCAGGGTCCGGAGCTTTGCGTTGTGTGGGGTATGCAGAAGGCGGGTAGGGGCGAAGGCACCTCAAAATACAGTAAGGGCATGCTCATGGCAAGTGCACCCGATATAAAGCTGACACAAACGTAGCAAAGGTCAGCGTACATTAGAACATTTGCACCTACTGCAAGTCGTGTTGGGTCCAGGGGGCCCTCATTTAAAGGCTAATTCAGTTCCTGTGAGTATGACTGTAGTACTTCTAAGTAAATCAGACTGATATGGAATCACTGCTAGTTTACTGTGTAGATTTTTGTTTTAAGTACATTAAAAAAAAATTTAAAAGTAAAACTTTGAAAGCTATTTTATTGTACATCGCCATGAAATGTTCACTACATTAAAACCTTTACAACACTGTTAAATACAATGTACAACCCTGCACTTGTGCAAAGATTTTAGCACATATTTGGTAATAAAATGGTGATGATATATTTCGGGTACAGAGGGAAGAAGAGAAGGCAGGAGTTAGCCTAAACCAGTGTCGGCTAACCTGTGACACTCTAGGTGTTCAGAAACTACGAGTCCCAGCATGCCTTAACTGCAAATACATAGCAGAAACCTGACAAAGCATTTTGGGAATTGTAGTTTCACAACATCTGGAGTGTCACAGGTTAGGCAACACCGGCCTAAACCTTATCCTGTAAACTTACAAGTGTTCATGTCCTTTGATGGTGACTTAAAAACCTCCATTCTTCTTGTTTACTTGAATACGCACTATGGATCACTATTACCTAATGCTTGCAGACAATCCCCAACCAAAGAGATGATGCAACTGGGTTTTACATCTGTTTACTTTCAGCTATTCAAATACCAGATATTAAAACTCACTTTTTGCATTTAAAAATGTCCAAATTCCACTATTAAGGGATTTCCCCAATGACAGTGCATTTAATTTTATTTTTTTATTCCTTTAAAATAATTTCTTCAGCTGGTTTTATTTGCATTTGTTGAACACATAATGAAACATTGTTAAACGCTTGTTAAACCGCCCTCAAGAGATACGATCTTTGTTAACCAATTAAAAGATGAATGCGGCAATTATTCTTGTGATTTTCCAACTATCCTCTAATAAAAATTTACATTTTGTCTCCATTCACAGCGAGGTCTGAAAATAAAGAAAATATTGGAGTTTTTCAAAGACTTGTTAGAAATCAACATCAAAGACTTTCTTTTACCTTTTGAAGATTCTATTATTAATATATTTTCATATTTACAAAGCTAATGTCTATATTGATATCAAAGAGGCAGTCTTAACACAATGTGCATGAACAATGAAAAGATACAGAAACTGCTGAGACAGTTATACACTAATTATGAAAATAATGACTACAAAAAGAATTTACAATAAGTATATTATTGTTTATGTAAAGAATATAAGACTCCATGAGACAGCTAAATCTGAACACACTGATATTTTATTTATATTATTAACAGATTTTTCTATAGTACCAGTATATTACATAGAAGTTTACAGTTTTAAACAATCGTTATCAAACAAGACTTGGTAGTGATATACATGATGCACATGGAGCGTGGATCTGTTGCATTTGATTATGAAGCACCAGATCCCCATTATATTTTTTCAAAGGTTATGTCTGGATCCAGTTATCTGGTTTCCCCAGTTTCTCGTGTGCTATGATTGGTTTGTGGCCTGTTTTTCATTCTACACTTGAGCTACCTAACCAGAAAGGAATCACCCTATCTGATTGGAAATAGTGGTATTTGTCGTCATTAATCCTCTACACTGATGTCTGTTTTCTGATGTAGATTATTCATTTATTCATAGGACGCATTGTAAATGTATATTATATTTTTGTAATTATGGACTTGATCCAGATCAACAAAAATAGGATCGGAAAACATGCTTTTTGTAAAACACCAGTGGCGCATTTCTCAGATGTATCTGGGTCCTCTGGATTCCGACTTCCATCCTGGGATTATTTATGACTGGGAGGCGGCATAAGTGGGTGGCAGAAAGCACTTCCATTAGAAGTATGTAAATAATACACTAAGGGAGTAGTAAGTATCCTCCGTACTACCCATTTCACGTGAGGATGGTACAGAAGTTTTAAAGCAGGGTCTTTAGACCGTGTGGTCTTCCCTCACCCGTATAAAAGGCTGCATCCAACGAGAAGCTCTGAGAGCATCTTCTCAATAAATTATCAAGGAAATGAATAATTTGCAATCCATGTTATCCAGTTTCTTGACGTGCAAAATCTTAGAACTCCTGCAAAATAAGCCAGCAAGCATTTTAACTGTGAAGCCATGGACGTGACCTCTAGTGCCAAGGTTATACCGTGTGATATCATGCATCTTATGACTAAATATTACAGATACAGGACAGGATTCACACTTACGTGTGTTCTCCATAGGTGCTGATACACAAGTACCCGCACCTACTTCTCCTGTCCCCTCCCCCACCCCGCCCCCGTTTTTAGTGTCCTAGGCAACCTTATGTCACTGTGCGTATTTTCCCTCTTAAGGAGAGAATATACACAGGAACAATCCCCAGCCCTCCCTCCCCCACCCACTTTACCTAATTTTCCCCGGAGGCTGCCGCGGCACACCCCCTCACACCTAAAAAGCTATGAGCGGTCTTTAAAGACTGCACGTGATTCAACTACGTGCCTATGTAGTCACACTGATTACGCATGCCCAGTGGCAAAAATTGGCCAATTACGCACCTAAGAAGCCCCCGTTTCTTAGGTGTAAATCAGAGCCATAGTCAGGTATTTTGACTTGTTATTTTGCCGCTCATTATTATCTGAGTTCACTGTTGTGAAGTGGACATTTTAAATAACCATCACGAATCAAAGAAAGAGATTTTCACAATTAACATTCAAGATACTCTTCTGAGCGTTCAAAGTGTTTTCAGAAATCAAACTCTCTTCACCATGTTTGTTGTTATTATTATACTCATTATATATTGGCTAAATAATAACACAGTGAAAATGTCAACACGCCGAATAAGCTAATTAGGGAAATGGCTCCTATTGTCCTACCCAATGCTGACACTGTCCCTCGTTCCACTTCTCCTCGGCCCTTTCATCCAATCTTTTCACGTTCCGAATAATTTATAATGCGTAAATCAAACAAACTTAGAACATGTTAATAGCCTTCATTTTCTTTATCTCCTCAAGGTCTTAAGGCTGTGATTGCAGCAGGGAAAATATAAGAAAGCTGATTGTAAATTAAAACTTGTCAACGGTGAAAAAGTGCTGATCCAAGATGTGTGGAGCTTTGACATGACTGCCGAATGAATGAGAATTACCTTCTTATTCAGAAACAGCCCACAGAAGGGTTACGGAGATGAATATTAAGCAAATCCAAGAGAAAACGAACAACACATAATTTGGCATATTCAATTAAGTTCCTGATTGATTTGTTGATTAACAAGAGAAGCTGGAAAACAATCAAGCAATAAGTGACATTATTACCACTTTGAGCCTCATGAAAAGTTATGCTGAAAATTTTGTTCATTTAATAATTTAATTTAAACCGTTCAGACTTAAACAGGATGATTTATCGGGTGTGAATATGAGTGAGGGAAGAATATATTTCTACAATACCTGCAGCCATTTAATTGAAAAACATAAATGGAGGGGAAAAAAATCGACAGAGGGTTGAACCTTGAATACTAATTATCGTGCTGGAATTCGGAGGCCTGCACTTGCTGCTTAATAAGATGCTTCTATTAGTTTTGGTGGATGATTCTGTTGGGAGAAACAGTGTAAAAGGGCAGCAGGGTTAATTCAATTCTTTCAACTTTTAAGTTTTCCTATCCAGGAAATTCTAGTGCCAAGTGATTCAATAGACTGCGACGGCCACAGCTTCAGAGAAAGGTGCAAATCATGGGCCAGGCTTCAGAATCTTCAGCAATTTCCCTGCCTCTCAATTAGATTGCATCTAAAAACAATAGGACAGAAGGAGAAATGGCTGTGCTATATCATATCTACAGTCATATGTTCAGCATTTCATACACTCGACAACATTGTGTATGAATGCCTAAAAAAAGAAACTCAGCATGGTTCTGAATTCTGAAAACACTAAGGTCAACGGTTATATTATATCCCCTCTCCTCAGTCTAACCCTAACCGTCCTCTCTCTGCAGTCTAACCCTAACCGTCCTCTCTCTGCAGTCTAACCCTAACCATCCTCTCTATATAGTATAAACCTAACTCTAAACATCCTCTCTCTGCAGTATAACTCTAAGCATTCTCTCTCTGCAGTCTAACCCTAACCATGCTCTCTATATAGTATAAACCTAACCATCCTTTTTTTGCAGTCTAACACTAACAGTCCTCTCTCTGCAGTCTATTTCTAACCGTCCTCTCCCCACATCATAACCCTAACCATCGACTAACAGCATCCTATCACTAACCGTCCACTGACCCTAATTGTAGAACTTTTTCTGAACCTTAACCGTAAAACTAACATTAAAGTTAATACTTACCGGTCCACGTTAAAGTCATTCTGGGAATGATGATGATGGTGCGTCCCTGGCGATTGCTGAAGCTTCGATCCAGCATTACCGTATATCTGCTGTCCAGCGATACAGCAGTGTCGATCTCTCGTCTGTTAAATTGGTAAGTTTTAGATATGTGATCGTATCCCGGATACACACGACCAGTAATATGTAATGTAAATCTATGCGAGTGGATAGATACAACAAGCAAATAACACAAAAGCAAGCGGTTGAAAGAGGACTTTAGCATAGTTATAAAATCAAATACATATAAAAAATATTGAGAAACACAGAAATACAATCATAAAAATCAATGAAGTTCAGTGCACATCGAAAAAGTGATAAGCTTTTCAGAAACTCCATCTCTATCCATCTCAGTCAGCCTATAAATGTCAGTATATGAGTCAGTCTATGAGTATCAGTCTATGAGCATCAGTCCATGAGCATCAGTCTGTGAGTATCAGTCTATGAGCATCAGTCCATGAGCATCAGTCCATGAGTATCAGACTATGAGCTTCAGTCTATGAGGATCAGTCTATGAGCATCAATCTATGAGTATCAGGCTATGAGTGTCAGTCTATGAGTATCAGTCTATGAGCTTCAGTCTATGAGCATCAGTCTATGAGGATTAGTCTATGAGGATTAGTCTATGAGTGTCAGTCTATGAGCATCAGTCTATGAGCATCAGTCTGTCAGTATAAGTCTATGAGCATCAGTCTATGAGTCAGTCTCTGAGTATCAGTCTATAAGTGTCAGTCTATGAGTATCAGTATATGAGTCAGTCTATGAGCATCAGTCTGTGAGTGTCAGTCTATGAGCATCAGTCTATGAGCTTCAGTCTATGAATCAGTCTCTGAGTATCAGTCTATGAGTGTCAGTCTATGAGTATCAGTCTATGAGTGTCAGTCTATGAATATCAGTCTATGAGTATCAGTCTATGAGTAACAGTCTATGAGCATATGTCTATGAGTAACAGTCTATGAGTGTCAGTCTATGAGTATCAGTATATGAGTGTCAGTCTATGAGTATCAGTATATGAGTCAGTCTATGAGTATCAGTATATAAGTCAGTTTATGAGTATCAGTCTAGGAATCAGTCTATGAGCATTAGTCTATATGCATTAGTCTATGAGCATCAGTCTATGAGTAACAGTCTATGAGTGTCAGTCTATGAGTATCAGTCTATGAGTCAGTCTATGAGTATCAGTATATGAGTCAGTTTATGAGTATCAGTCTAGGAATCAGTCTATGAGCATTAGTCTATATGCATTAGTCTATGAGCATCAGTCTATGAGCATTAGTCTATATGCATCAGTCTATGAGTATCAGTCTATGAGTATCAGTCTATGAGTAACAGTCTATGAGTATAATGTAAATTTAGCCAGGATGTTGTTAACAAGATGAATAACTTCTTGTGGTGTGAAATTTGGATTTCTTGCTTTTCCTTTGGGTCCCATGTCTGTTGAAATCTGTGTTGAAATGTTGCAAAGGAGGTATGCTCAGTGATAGGCGTGTTTAAATAGTACGCAATCAGCGTTAATTATGAACGTACAAGGCGTGAATACTAATTGTTTTTTTTCTACTCCCTCAATGCCTACAGATAATTGGACAAATTAGAGAGTTTGTTTTTTTAATACGTTGCAGATTAGCCTTATTTGTTGCTCCTTTAAGGCATTTATGTTGTGAGCCAATGGCATCGTTAGTTTTGTTTTAGCGTGAGTCCGCGATTTTAAAATTTCATTCAGACAATATGGCTGCCACACGAGCGGAACCCTTCTCACGCTCTGAACTAAGAATTTTAGTAAGAGAGATGGATATGTTCGACCTCCGTCAGCCAAGATGTAATTTAGATGTACGCGCAAATTTTAATGGATAAAGTGTTTGTTATATTTTGATAAAGTGTGTGACCAATATATGTAAAAATTTGAACATGAAGTTTATTGATAATTAAAATTTTAGGACGTTGTTCTTTTTATAAAAAATTTTGAGACAGTTATTCTGTAAAACAACTGCATGTTTAAAAACATTCATTTTTTAAAATATGTATTAAAAATTTAAGTTTAAAATTTAGCATAAAAAATAAATAAATAAACATTTAAAAAAGAAGTCTATTCACAACATTAAACTTACATTAAAGGATTGTATACCCAGAAAAATGTACCGGTATATGGTTTATAAAATAAAAATGTAAAGACTGCTATATGTGTATCATGAGAATTAAAAAACATTTTTTCAAAGGTACAAACCGTAAAAGAAAAATTAGCCTAATTTTACTTTTATTTTTTCCCACAGCTATCTAATTGGATGATGTGGAAATTATAGACCCCTTCACAAAGGAAGTTCTGAACATGATGTACATGCTGGTGCAGATGGGCCAAACAGCCCAATTATTATTAACCCTATATATTATTTACATCATTCATAGTTTTTTTTTTTACACAATCTTGATTTAAACATTTACGAATTAAAAAAAAAATTGTTGATTAAATATTTTGAGTCTCTGTTTATTAAATATATAGATATTTAATAAATAAAACCACATTTTTCATTAGATTATTTAAACTTTGATTCATACATAAATATAAAATACAGGTTTAAGTAGTCAAATAAAATAAAAGTTCTATATATAGTAACACATTTTCAGTACAATAATATAATATAGTGTGTGTTTTGCTACATACACACATATGATAGATAGATAGATAGATAGATAGATAGATAGATAGATAGATAGATAGATAGATATAGAGAAAGAGATATATAAAAAGTTTAATTTCTATTACATAGGTTTTAAAGAGAGAGACAGAGATATGAATAGATTAATATATACATTTATATGTTATATTTTATTAATTTTGAAGTCTTTATCATAAAGATTTTCAAGACCAAATATTATTAGTAAATATTTTGTACCTTAGAACGTACGTAGGATCATCACTTTAGTATGAAAGTATGAAGGATTGAATCATTTACTTTTCTTAGTTACTACCGTCGTTGGTACGTTAATATTAGAACTAGCGTTTTAACGCTGCACTTATAACGCAATGTGGGTGTGTTTCACTACAGACGCTTCGTGCGGGCGTCCGAATTTTTTATTATTTACACTGTTGCGTTAATGCGCAATTGCGTATGAGTGCTTTCGTAGGTCTGGATCAGGCCCTTTGAGTCAGCATAAGAAACAGCATTACAAACAGCGGTCTTAGCTCCGTTAAATCAATTAAAGGCGGACTCTTTGGGCCGTATGCAGAGCCGCATTGCGAAAGCGGCCAGAGTTTTCCGATATGTTTTACTGCGCATGCGCAGTAATTCTGTAACGTAATCTACGTTACTTGTTGCATACGGCCCTTTATCTTTAAACAGGAGATCTTTATTCATGGATGTCTGTCAGTTAAATAAACCATTTCTAGAAAGTTAGCCTCAGTAATGACTTTGATGATTGTGGGAAAGTTGATTAAGGGTAGTTGATTAGTGGAATATTCTCCCATCTGAGGTGGTAGAGGTAACACAGTAAAATGATGTAAACATGCTTGGGATAAATATAAGGATATCCTAAATCTAAAACTAAATTTAGGGTCAGTTAGAGTCTAGGGTAAGTACGGTTATTCAGATTGGATGGGCCGTGTAGCTCTTATCTGCCGTCGCTTTCTATGTTTCTATGTTTCTGATTTTATTTACACTCTGCAATCCTGTGCTCTACGTTATACCATAAAAATATGTTTAACCCCTGGAGTTGAAAATAGAGAGGTTTTGTGCTGGTTTATACAATTGTAGCTATTTTTCACCTGCTTTCAATTGCAAACTGAGCCAAATCATTGCTGTAAATGTCACACACCACAAGGGTCATTCTTAGCATTACATGTCCAGGTGACCGCAGACTGGCAGAGAGATACTTTATTTAGAGATACTTTATTTAGAGATACTTCTCACAGGAAACTATTCCCCCTTTCTGAGCTGTGTCTGGTCTGTCTATGAAATGTGACACAAATGTCACATCGATTAACATATAAACCTCCAATAAAAATTGGTAACATAGAAACACAAAAACATAGAAAGTGACGGCCGATAAGAGCCACACTGTCCATCCAGTCTAACCCTTGACCCTCAATTTAGTTTAAGATTTCTGATATCTTTATATATATCCCAAGAATGTTTTGATTGTTCTACTGTGTTAGACTTAACAACCTCAGATGGGAGGTTATTCTACTTAACCTTCCACCCTCCAGTTTATAAGCATGTACTTTTGTTGTCATATACCTTTCCTTTGAAAAATGCCCCCTCCTGTACCTTCTGTTTACCCCTTGATATGTGTGAAAGCTGCGATCATACCCCCAGCCCCTTCTCTGCTCCAAACTCTACATGTTTACTTCTTCTAGTCTTTCTTGGTATGTTGTGTGACACAGGCCATGCACCATTTTAGTTGCTCTTCTCTGCTCCAAGCTATACATGTTACTTCCTCTAGTCTTCCTTTGTATGTTGTGTGACACAGGCCATGCACCATTTTAGTTGCTCTTCTTTGCACAGTTTCTAATGTATTTATGTCCATCTGGAGATATGGCCTCCAGAACTGAACACTGTATATGATAGCAAATAAAAACTAGTTAATAAACCATTTCTAATATGGCTACAGTACAGCATCAATGAGGGCGTTGTGTAACTTGTGTAACTGTATTTGTCTCATCTTCTATGGAAACACTGCCACAGAAAGTTCCGGGAGTGTATTGATGATTAAGAAGCGGGCACAGCTGGTGAAGAATGTACCAGCCAGGCTGCTCATGCTCTCAAATCATTTTATCTGCTGGTTTACAGTTGCCAAGATTAGATAGAGTTCAGTTATATATTAATGTACAATCTGTAACACTCGCCTCTATAGTACATTGCTCTGTCTATAAATGAAAATATAACATGACCAGAGTCACACGTATATGAACGCTCCTATTATTCCTGAACAGGTGGGAAGTTTGAAGGAAAATCTCCTGCAGGTTGTTTTTTGGTAAATGTTAGTTTTTGCATATAATTGTATTAACCAAAGAGAAGCTCTAGAAAAATGTAATTATTCATTCACTCTGTCTTACGAAGACAATGATAAATGAATGTATTAACAATTATGTTTAATGCTTTTAGCTTTTACTACAGCTGCAAAGTAAATAAAGCAAACATAGCAGTATAGCAGTATATGGCCAACTTCAAGTTAGGAAATACTACAATATAATATAATATAATATAATATAATATAATATAATATAATATAATATAAGGGCCTAATTGTGTGCATGCACGATCTATAGGATAACACACACACATAAATCCATTTCGTATGAATGGAATGGTCCAGAATTACGTTTGTCGTACGTTTATTCGCGTAGAATATTTTCGGGTGCGTAAATTCGTTACACTCCCCTTGGCACACCCCTTGAACGTACGTATTTTGTCAAGATATAGGCCACCAGGGCAAGAGGAAGAAATGGACAATGTTCTATTACAAGACATTGCTAAAATGGCATTAAAAGGGGAGGTAATAATTATGGGTGATTTCAATCTACCTGATGTAAACTGGGATAAGTCTTCAGCAAGCTCCACTAGAAGTGGGGACATTTTAAATTCATTACAGGGAGTGTCCCTTAAGCAGTTTCTAATGTATTTATGTCCATCTGGAGATATGGCCTCCAGAACTGAACACTGTATATGATAGCAAATAAAAACTAGTTAATAAACCATTTCTAATATGGCTACAGTACAGCATCAATGAGGGCGTTGTGTAACTTGTGTAACTGTATTTGTCTCATCTTCTATGGAAACACTGCCACAGAAAGTTCCGGGAGTGTATTGATGATTAAGAAGCGGGCACAGCTGGTGAAGAATGTACCAGCCAGGCTGCCAGGCTGCTCATGCTCTCAAATCATTTTATCTGCTGGTTTACAGTTGCCAAGATTAGATAGAGTTCAGTTATATATTAATGTACAATCTGTAACACTCGCCTCAATAGTACATTGCTCTGTCTATAAATGAAAATATAACATGACCAGAGTCACACGTATATGAACGCTCCTATTATTCCTGAACAGGTGGGAAGTTTGAAGGAAAATCTCCTGCAGGTTGTTTTTTGGTAAATGTTAGTTTTTGCATATAATTGTATTAACCAAAGAGAAGCTCTAGAAAAATGTAATTATTCATTCACTCTGTCTTACGAAGACAATGATAAATGAATGTATTAACAATTATGTTTAATGCTTTTAGCTTTTACTACAGCTGCAAAGTAAATAAAGCAAACATAGCAGTATAGCAGTATATGGCCAACTTCAAGTTAGGAAATACTACAATATAATATAATATAATATAATATAATATAATATAATATAATATAATATAAGGGCCTAATTGTGTGCATGCACGATCTATAGGATAACACACACACATAAATCCATTTCGTATGAATGGGTAGATCCAGAATTACGTTTGTCGTACGTTTATTCGCGTAGCATATTTTCGGGTGCGTAAATTCGTTACACTCCCCTTGGCACACCCCTTGAACGTACGTATTTTGTCAAGATACGCTTTCCAAACCCTACCTTAACTTTTGCCAACGTAACCGCAGTCATACGCACACGTACGTATGGGCAACACGAATTTACGCAGCTAAGCACGCCCATACTGTACACTTTAAATACAACCCCCCGCCTACATAGCGTATTTCTGATGTATTTTGGATTAATGTAAAATTGGCACGCCCACACGTAAGTATTTACGTGACACATACGTGAATGGCCCATACGTTAACAATTACGCTACGCTATTAAGCGTATTTTCTGTGGTGCGCATGCGCAGTAATTACAAATAGGCGATTTTACGTCTCCTATCACGTGTAAATTCGCTCAGAAGTGTTGTTCTGGATCAGGCCCAATGATCTTATGTGCCCACAATCTTACTTACATCAGGATCCATTCCATACTGATGAAAACTCACATGCATTCATGGGGATCTTACCTTGTGCTCCAGTCTATATATCCAAACAATAACAAAAGCCGGAACACCCACCCTTTCAGGTTACAAACACATGTATTGGAACGTTTTATGTTATTTGTTTCTACATTCTACACAAGCACAGAACAAGCAGGATGAGCCCTTCAAATATCTAGTCCTGAATAATCTTAGAGACACATACAACATTCCAGGATCGTCTAATTCTACATAATAGCAACAGCACTTACACATAAAGCCAGTTATATTTGCCAGATCAAATGTCTTAATTTAGACTGTGATATAACCAGCATGTGAATTATATCAGTGGCTAAATGGTCTGTAATTAGAAGATTTCTTTTGGAAAGAGATATTTTTGCCGAATGGCCCTATTTCAACAAAGTACCTGTTCCTTTTTTAGACATGGGGTCCCAACATGTTATGGCGGGCTACAGGGATCGGCTATGGCTGACTGGGGAAGGCTAGGGTTATGGCTGAGGGAACGGCCTTCTGACATGCTTGCTATTGGAGGGCTGCGGAAAGTTGTGAAAGGTTAGGATTAGGGCTGTAAGTACGGGCTGTGACAGACCTGGGGAAAGTTAAGGTTATATGGAGGTTCAGGGTAAGGCTGAGGGAAAGGGAAGGTTAGGGTTAGGCTGTAGGGCATGCAAGGTTAGGGTTAAGTTGTAGGGCATGCAAGGTTAGGGTTAGGCTGTAGGGCATGCAAGGTTAGGCTGTAGGGCATGCAAGGTTAGGGTTAGGCTCATAAAAAGAGAAAGTTTGGGTTAAGCTGCAGGAAATAGAGGGTTAAGGTTTGGATGATAGCAGGGGAGAGTTAGGCTGAGAATTAGGGTAAGGGTTAGGGATAGGGGAAATAATTACCTGTTGGCACTCAAATGTTTGATTCTTCATCAGTCGCGGTGTCCTCGATATCTGTTCCCGTAATCTTCAAATATCCCTGTTATCGCTATTTTAATGCCGGAACGCAAGCTATTGGACCCCCATAAAACACACACAAAATGAGGACAGTTGCCATTTTAAGCTGTCCTATCAGACCTAGTAAACGGGATCTCTGAATCCGATCCAATTTACACACAGAATTTTCCAGCTACATTTTTTCTCCATGTAGTGAAATACGTGGTCTGAGGAAATATGTGGTCTGAGGAAATACATGGTCTGAGGAAATACATGGTCTGAGGAAATACATGGTCTGAGGAAATACATGGTCTGAGGAAATATGTGGTCTGAGGAAATACGTGGTCTGAGGAAATATGTGGTCTGAGGATTATGTGGTCTGAGGAAATACGTGGTCTGAGGAAACACGTGGTCTGAGATGTTAATGGCACATGTAGCGGCGTGTGCTTTACAGATCACACGAATGTGATTGTTTTATGTTTTCAGCCTACACATTTTGTAATCTTCCTTTGTTCTCTGAGTCTGAGCCTATAACACCAGACAAGCTGCTTTTATCCCAGCACACCAGAATAATGATACCTTTCACCTTTAGGAACATCAATATCCGTCCCAACCTTACCTCCTTCTTCATCGTACCTGGCCTTAGCGACCCGTCTTACCTTTACTGTAATGAATCTTCACCATTACTCATTCTTGTAATGTCACCAGCATTTCCCCATAATGACATTGCTCCTCAGACTAATAAATACACGCTCTGGTTTTATCTACCCTTCAAGAACATTTTGTTGTGATTTATTGTAGATTTTTTTAAAGGATTTCATTTATTTTAACGTTAGTGCGTAAACCAAGCAGACGATTCACCAAATCTTTATCATTTCCTTCAATCAGTGAAAGGTAATGCAGAACAGGACAAAGAGCACTTAAAATACATCAGGAAGTAAATATAAGATTTATTAGCTTACATACACAGGACCAAACGGGTGTGGGTCTCCGGTTTACACAGCCTTTTTTTTAATGAGTAGTTATCTCCCAGAGAGTGCCAGGGAAATTGATTGCTTCTGCCTCGCCAAAGGCAAAGCAATTCATGTTCCCCAGCACGAACAGGTGATTAGTGAGTATAAATCTAACCCCAATCCTTTTCCTAATCCTTACCCTAATCTTACCCTTACATTACCCTAACCCTAATCTTCCCCTTACATTAACCTAACCCTAACCCTCCCTTCCCCACAGCCCGACCCTAACCTTCACTTCCCCGCAGCCTAACCCTAAGACTCCCCTCCCCACAGCCTGACCCTAACCTTCACTTCCCCACAGCCTAACCCTAAAACTCCCCTCCCCACAGCCTGACCCTAAAACTCCCCTCCTCACAGCCTAACCCTAAAACTCCCCTCCCCACAGCCTAACCCTAACACTCCCCTCCCCACAGCCTAACCCTAACACTCCCCTCCCAACAACCTAACCCTATGTCTCCCCTTCTTTCAACCATCCCCTCCCCTTCAGCCTAACCTTAAAACTCCCCTCCCACACTACTTCCCCTTCACTGCACTAACTTGTACTTTTGGTATTGTCGGAAGCCGCCGGGTCTGGTGGCAGTCTGCAGGGATCTTTTCGCAATGCAACTGTTTTCTAAAATACACACAGCCAACAGTTAGCTGTCGGCAAATCTAAAATGGCTGTTCAGACTCCCCTCCCCGCAGCCTGACCCTAAGACTCCCCTCCCCACAGCCTAACCCTAAGACTCCCCTCCCTACAGCCTGACCCTAAGACTTTCCTCCCTGCAGCCTGACCCTAAGACTTTTCTCCCTGTAGCCTGACCCTAAGACTTTCCTCCCTGTAGCCTGACGCTAAGACTTTCCTCACTGCAGCCTGACCCTAAGACTTTCCTCCCTGTAGCCTAACTCAGTTGCAGTCTCCGCATAGAACAGACGATTTCCGAACTAGTGACATCTGAAAGTTCCTTTTCGGATGTCCCTATTTCGAATACTTCCCAGTTTAGAATTTTTTCCAGAATGCCGATCACCTACTCACCTATTTCTTTTCGGAAACGCCGCTGCCGCCACTGCTGCGGTACCCGCACCACGGGAAGGGTGAGTAACTTCTCCAGGGTTAGGCTGTGGGGAAGGGATGGTTAGGGTCAGACTGCAGGTGATGGAGGATTAGGGTCAGGCTGCGGGGAAGGGGGGGTTAGGTTCAGGCTGTGGAGAAGGGAGGGTTAGGGTTAGAATTACAGGAAGGATTGGGGTAGTTAAAAGCCTTACCTTTTGGATCACTGTGTTCGGTGCTCCGGGATCAATTGCAATCCTTCCTCGGGTAAATTTCACACTAGTAGTATTTTCGAAATAGAGGTGTCTGAAAATCAGCTTTTGGCTGCCTGCATTTCTAAACACTATTATCAGCCCGGAGACTGACACCGGGACTAAACAATGACGCTGACGCAGGTCAAGCTCTGTACAGGTTTGTTTTGTGTTTCTTACAACTAATGCGATTGGCTAAACTCATTTCTAACTGAAAACACCTTAAAGCTGCTGAAGAGGTGTCCCTGGGGTATCGAGGAGACAGTGTCCCAACGTCCCATAGAGCTTACGATCTTACTATATAATTTGCCAACAAATATTAAAGCCAATGTTTAAAAAACCTGCATTAAAGCTACTGATCAGATTATAGTCAATGGAATACAAGAGAAATGAGAACTGAGAATTGTTATTGGATACAAGAACTTAATTTCCCGTTCCTAATAGGGACAGTCTTTGGCAGCGAAGGTCAGGGTTAGGGCTTAAGGGCTTAGTTCTGGGTTTGGCCCAAAGCACCTCCTGGATGTGAAGTGATTTATACACTGCAAATCCTAGAAACATTGCATAGAAGTCACACAAATGCTATTTGTAAACCAGCAACTTAAAGAACTGGAATGAAAAGAAAACGTCATTAAAGTTTCTGTTTACTCTTTTACTATAAGTTTTAAATCACATTTTAATTAGGATTTATAGCCACAACAGAGAGAAAACAATATGCACCCGTATTTGCAAACATCCTTTTAATGAGCTGAAAGAGACAGGAACAGACAGACAGCGATGTCATCGTGTTTGTCAAACAGCATGAGAACAAAAGATTGCTAATGCAGGGATTGTTGTTGTGTGTCATGGCAGACAGACGGATGCTGCATACCCGCAGTCGAAGCAGCGCTCACGATGACGTCCGCTTGTTCCTATAGAATATTTCATATCACCTTGATAATGAGATTTCAGAATCTCTGAGCACAATAGTGTCTACCGTACTGAACAGATCTCTGCATCTAAGGACGATCGCGACGTCTACCCCGCCTCTTGCATGTTTTTTGGTGGAAACGATCAGAAACTGAATGAACGCAAACGCCTTAGTGAGTAGCATTGTTTCTCACAGCGCTGAGGTCATGAGTTCGAATCCTGGATTAGGCCTTATCTGTATGGAGTGTGTATGTTCTCCCTGTGTCTGTGTGGAGTGTGTATGTTCTCCCTGTGTCTGTGTGCAGTATGTATTCTCCCTGTGTCTGTGTGGAGTGAGTATGTTCTCCCTGTATCTGTGTGGAATGTGTATGTTCTCCCTGTGTCTGTGTGGAGTGTGTATGTTCTCCCTGTGTCTGTGTGGAGTGTGTATGTTCTCCCTGTGTCTGTGTGCAGTATGTATTCTCCCTGTGTCTGTGTGGAGTGAGTATGTTCTCCCTGTATCTGTGTGGAATGTGTATGTTCTCCCTGTGTCTGTGTGCAGTGTGTATGTTCTCCCTGTGTCTGTGTGGAGTGTGTATGTTCTCCCTGTGTCTGTGTGCAGTGTGTATGTTCTCCCTGTGTCTGTGTGGAGTGTGTATGTTCTCCCTGTGTCTGTGTGCAGTGTATGTGTGTGTGTGTGTATGTGTGTGTGTGTTAGGGACCTTAGTATGTAGCTCCAATGGGACAGGGACTGATGTGATGAGAAATATTCTCTGTAAAGCGATACGTCATCTGATGGCGCTACGTCATATTAAACCTATTAATTAATTAATAAATAATGTTGATTTGCGCAGTTTTGCCATAGACGCTCGGGAGAAGTAAAGTGCGGTGTTGGTTTTCTATCATTATAAGAATACAGTGAGGATGTGATAATACAACTGTGCCCCTGAGCGGACCAAAAAATTGTCTCAACGGGCATTTAGCAGATGGTATTGATTGGCCACAAACTGACATCTGATTTTGATGTGACCCGATCCCGTGTAAAAGATTTAGAGGAATCCACTGGCGATGCTTGTTTTCATTGTAGCCCCTTTCACTCACATGGATGGACTACTAACAGCCAGACGCAGACGCTACCTTCAATTTTCCATCTCAAGTATGGGGCAGTATGGGAGGTCTGTGTGGGGGCACAGAGAGAAGGAACGCCTCTACTGTCACCTGACAAAGAAGGAACGCCCACTTGTCACCTCAGATCCGCCCCTCTGTCTTATATCTGGATAGTTTCACTGTCACTTAACTAAGAGGAAACACCCCCTTGTCACCTTAGCCCTGGCCCTCTGTCTTATGTCTAGATGGGTACATAGAGAGGGAACGCCTCTACTGTCTGGAGGCCCCACCCCTCACTCTTATGTCTGTATGGGTGCACAGAAGGAGGGAACGTCCATACTATAAGCACAGCTCTGCTCGCCTTTCAGTAGTATAACTGGACCAGATCAGAATTAAGTTAGAGTTATGTATGTTAGCATTCGCATTGGAGGCATACGTAATTGCCGATATTCCGCACACCCCCTGCCCTCCCCTCGCACATACAGGCCTTCGGCTTTTAGAACCCTATCTTTGATGTCCGCATAGAGAATGCCCATGTGCGGAATGGAGGATAGTGTTGGGGAAAGCCCTTACTGTATGGATTGCAATACTACCCCCATCCGTCGTGTGTATTAAGTATGCATGGTGAGCTCCGTCCTTCCATCGGGAAAATACTAGCTGTCAGCACATGCGCACTGCAAACCAACAGCTGACTCACCCAAATGGTATTATCCCTACATCCAGTCCGTTTTTCTACTTTTCTATTTCTTGGACTGTAATCGGATCAGTCTGTGCTATTTTGCATGCGTAGTGTGGAAATCTGTCTGCAAACCAACTGGAAAACACAGACGTTGAGCAAAACTTGTAGGTTAAGCCCAAGGCTTCATTGCTGCATCCTTCAACCCTTGACCATTTATGATACAACTGTAGAGTGTTTCATCTTTATCTCTCTTTTACTGTTTGCGATTTCGATAACAAGAGTTTGTTGTGCTGTATAAGAGACATTACTGTGCATTAGTAGACACCCAATATTAATATAACAAGTGGATGCGTTTTGCTGGTACGGAGCCGACAACTATCACAACTGCCAGATGTGTCCAGTTAAGAAGCAAAGGTGATACGATTCCTGGAGTCGCAAAGATTTCTGTGCCGATAGGTGATTTTACTTAACCCTGATCTTCCATGTCCCATAGCCTAACCCTAATCTTCCCCTTAACACTAACCTTATAACTGCCAGCCACTGCTTTCTAACCCTAATCTATCCCTTAAGCCCTAACACTAACCTTATACCTGCCAGCCACTGCAGTCTAGCCCTAATCTATCCCTTAAGCCCTAACCTTATACCCACCAGCAACTGTAGTCTATACCTAACCTTATACCCAGCACAGCCTGTTAACATTGGGAACACAATGAAATAATTACCTATTGAAAATAATAATTTCCAATTTGCCGAAGTTTTCGGACAATGGGCCTGATCCAGACCTACGGCGATGCGCTTTGCTTACTAAAGCACAGCGTATCGGCGTCCACTGTCCCCGACACTCCCCCTGTGCGGCCGTATTTTCCCTCGCTTATGCCGGCTGAAGGCTACCCTAACTTCAGCCGGCGTAAGCAATGGGTAATACGCTCGCACACGAGCGTACTACCGCTAAGCCCTCCCTCCCTCGTTATATTACCTCCCCCGCCAACTTGCACTAACCTTAACGTAGGGACGCTACCTCCAGCGTTCCTACGCTGTTCCTATGGACGCCCGATCGTTGACGGTGGGCGTAGGTCTGGATCAGGCCCAATGATACAATCTCCGCTCAGCTGGCGGCTGCATCATAATCACAGTAGGGCTGTGTCCCATAACAAAGTTGCCTGTTCCGCTGGACCTATTATTGAATATGCCATGAAGTATGTTGGTGCATTAATGATATTACCGCATTGTCACAGCCATTTCAATGAAAATGCACATAAAATACTTTGAATTAAATCTGGATTTGAGTGGGGTTTCTGGTTGTATTCCATGTTCATAACATTTGATTTTCTGCAGATTAATGCTGTATATAGAAATATAAACGGTATTAACATGAATCCCACTTTATTGAAGTTGCAAATTATATGGTTATAAATCAGTTGTAATTAAATATGCACAAATGCTAATAAATTAATAAATAAAATCATTATGCAGAGTAGTAGAGAGGACTGTCTGTGCTGAAAGTGGAAGGGAGAGAGAGAGATGGGGAAGAGAGAGATTGAGAGAGAGAGAGAGAGAGAGAGAGAGGGCAATTGCAGTCACCAATTAGCCACGGCACAATGGTCTTTCGAAATAGAGACCATCGTGCCAGCTACCACACCCCTTTCTTCTTTTTTTTATAGTGTCCATATTGAATGGGTGTAGAATAGAACCGTTAATCCTGATTTGAGATGGCCACATCTCTGTTAAATGATTTATAATAGGGGTTGGTGGTGGTATCCTTGGGTTATTACGCTCTCATAGAATTGACACAAGGTAATTAGGGAGACCTTTACATTCTGAATGGATACATCTTGCAGTGGGGCCATAATACTGGACTGCTACAGGGCCAGATTAACAATGAGGCTAATGGTACTACTTTCCTAGGACTCCATCTGAAAATAGGCCCCTACACACCGCAGTTCATAAAGATGAATGTCATCCTCCTCCAAAGCATACTACTATATAGTGTGGGCCCTTGATCATTTTAAGCCCCAGGTCCACATGGCCCTCCATCCAGGACTGGACTGCTATTGCTTTTGGTGCTAGCTTGCAGCTTTCTCAACGTTCTGATCTAGTCTGACAGATTACTCCTGTAGTCTATCACAATTACCATGGTATAAAGCCTTGTCGGTTAGGGTTTGCAAGCTGCAAAGGTCGCTGTGCCATCCTGATTTGGAAAAACACTCCCTTCACACTTCCTGCCATCAAGACCCGGCATTAACATTAATGTACTAAACTTCCAATGGCAGATGTCTTTGTAATGTGTGCAGACTCCTTTCCCCTTACTCACACAAAGAAACCTGACAAGACACAAGTAGTGAGGTCTAAATAAATATTTGGGTTTTATTTATTATTATTATTATTATTATTATTATTATTATTATTATTATCTAATTACAGAGATTCTGACCAATGTTACTATTACACTGTTATTTAGACTTGTAGTATGAGACATCACCTCTCAACTCTAATACTGTTTGCAGCAGATGACATTTGCCTCGGTATGCGATTTCTTCTTATTTTCAAACCCTAAATCCAGTCAACGATGATTGCATAAATGTATTGCATTATACTTATGTTAGATAACCTTCTGGTGTATGATTGAATAAAAATGTATTTAAATAATGTAACATTGTAAAGTTAAAGTGACCTTTAGTTACAGATTATAACATCTCTTAGTGAGTTTTACAGAGGAGGATATGAAGATAAATGTTTAGCGGACTCCTTTTCTTTGACCTTTGGCAAATCTCTTCAAGTTTAATCCTGTAATGTTATACGATTTTGTTTTCTTATTAAAAACTGGAAGGAGTGCTGTTTATTTTGTTTTCATTATATCTGTATTAAATTTATAACAAAGAAATCTATTGTCGTGATTAATAGGACACAGGTTGAGTTAGTCTCATGAACCATTGATTTCCGATACTAATTCTGCTGAAGAAAGAAAAAGGATAATGAATAATATCTTTGTTTTG
Organism: Limnodynastes dumerilii; assembly: GCA_011038615.1. NCBI lineage: Eukaryota > Metazoa > Chordata > Amphibia > Anura > Limnodynastidae > Limnodynastes > Limnodynastes dumerilii. The sequence goes on from WWET01002988.1 coordinate 79,542, forward strand.
TCAAATTTAAAATATAGTATTAGATCTTGATACAGTTCACCTTGGAGATAGACCGAGTTACCAAACTATTTAATGTACTTTTATAATAACTTTAGACTTTAAATGTAAAATTGTCACCAAGGTTTTTTTTATGAACTAACATGTCACTATATTTCTGGTATTTCTCTTCTTTCTTTCGGAGAGATGAGCTGTTTTACACTTGTTTAAACTTATAACATTACTGTTCCCTTATAGAATAACAGGAGAAAGTTTAGGGGTGAGAGGGGGAGGGGGTTGGGTAATTAGAGAGGGTAGGCAACCAGTCATGACATTCTGTCTTTAAAATAAAAGTCACAAAAATGTGTTACACACATTTGAAGATATATGATAAGCCACCACCCACCTACAAGACTTCTCTGTTTTGGTGGTCCTAACTCTAATACTGTCCCAACTTTGGGTCATGTATTTTTAAATCAAGAACTTAGCTACCGCAGAGGTCCCGAAGTCAAAACCACCAAGCCATAGAAGCCTTGTAATTGGCTGGTATTTTATCATATATTTGCAAATGTATGTAATGTAATCTGAAGTAATAGTTTTGCTTTTCTAGCTTTGTGATATCACCTTCATGAAATCTTTGGGATGTAATCTGCCAACAACTCACCAACTAAAGTATTTAAGCTTGTAAACGTTTCCCCCTTTTCACTTCTCTTGCCATTTAATGCTGAGTGAGAATGTTCATGTAAAAGTCCTGAATTACAGGAAAGGACAACGCAACACCCCTAAAGAACTACTGCACCCAGAGGAACCAACAGGAGAGCACTATAGCCTTGGTGGCCAAACCAACATCTGCAATAGACAAAAAACTATCTGAATGTATCCAATTGCCATACTTCCAACTTCTGTATTCGTTTCATCAAATAAAAATCCATATTATACATAATGACGATTAGTCATTTTCAACTGTGCTTCAAATATGTTTCTCTCTCTTTAAAAAAAAAAAAAGCAATTGTAACTTTATTGTGAACTGACTTCTATTCATTGAAAGTTATTGTTGTGGTGCAGTTATTGATCATCTCTGTAGAACAATCAGTCACTGTCTGTCATTCTCTGAGACATTTAAAGAAGAGTAGTCACAGACAAGTAACAATCTACAACACAATCCAACCATAAGACAGATCTACATCTGTGCAGGAGTCTTGTTTTATACCAGTAGATTTTCCTTGCACGATCTAAAGCTATCACAGGTTAATATACTGCATCTCATCTACAAGATGCCTGTTCTCTATTCTTTTTTTGTTATTTGTTGTATTACTGCTAAATATTTGTATCTATTTAGCGTCATAGAATACTGCGTTATATAGATTTTATATAGATTTGAATTTCAAAAAGTGACATAAAATAATAAAGGTAACATAATGCTGTAGTTATCCACTAATCAATAACACAGAGCAATAATATTTATGTACTGTATCTGTCATTGACCTTTCATTCTTTTTATCATGTAATGAGCAGATATTGCTCGTCCAAATTGGTAATGCGCAATTTGTCATAAATCGCTTTATTCATGCCATATATGAATTGACTTTATACAATAACATTTAAAAGCTATGTAAAACAGAATAATGGAATATTTTTCCAGGCCCAAGTAATTGATATTGGTATTTTGATAGCAGGTGCCTGGATAAAGCCAGATCATACAGGCAAATGAAGAAGCCGCACTTACTAGGAGTTTTGTTTGAATTTTTTCATGCGGTAATTATAAGACGTGGAACAAATGCAAAGCAGAACACTGCCACCTACAGGATTTCCCGGCCTCTGTCTCATTGTGGTAAATATAATGGAATCTTGTTTTTCTTGCTAAGATTAATGTCAATCACTTGAAGGTTTTGGGGACAATTCAATCCTTTTCTCTGTGGTTTATGGTTTCCCTGCTGAAAAATATCTGTTTTTTTTATACTCTGCACGAAGAAGAAAAGTGTTTTGTTGTTTTTTTTTGTTTTTTTTTTATCTCTCTGCAGTTATATTGAACACAGGTGCACAATAACAACTTCCAGAATAAATGTGTTTTATTAAATTACTGTACAAGGAGAACTATGTATGCAACTATAGCAACAGTGTCACTTCTGGGTCTAACATGTGAAGCCTGGAATTAGCATTAGTAACCTGTTCTATCGCTTTACAGCACTGCAGTAGTGGTTATTTCCCCTCCTTCCCTGGTACACATCTGCCCCACTGAGGGAATTTACCTCCATCCCTCCCCCCTCGGGAATCTGTGGCAGGAAACCGTTGGATGTTCTTTCCTCTGCTGCACCTCAGGCAATGCCTGCAGCAAGTCACTACCCCGAGGGTTTATTTCTGTGACAGCAGTCAAGGAACATGATAAACCTTTTGGTGAGGTTCCTGTAAACGGCAGAGTTACAGTCAGAAAATGTTACTATATACCATTATATTTACATCTAGATACTTCCAAGTGTTCTGGAACTGTTTATCCATGTCATGGCAGACAAGATGGCTGCTGTTCTCCATTTTGTATGTGCTTTTATGCGTGCATATTATTAATAGTGTGTAGAAGCAGATGTCCCAGGAACACACAAGGCCAAGACATGCCAATAAGAATGTGCTTGGTAGGAGCAGAGGTTACATGATACTAATATTATGCAAGACTAGCTTATACTGTACATATGTGGAATGTATACATTAATAAGACATGAAAGACCAAGACTGATAGAACATAGAGGGCTCCAGTTACTAAATGCAGTTACAGTTGGGCCCAGATATAGATTTCCTTGCCATGGTGCCTATTCCACGTCATGGCAGAGAAGCTAAATTGCAGTCCATTAGTAAAGCATTAAAACTTTATTTAGTTACCATTTAGCAGCTGCCTTCTTCCTGCAGAGATCAGACAATGCACCTGACATCAAGCTTTCAATGTCCTTCAGAGAAAGTGTATGACTGATAGGATGGGTCCAACACTCTCTCTGCTATCCAGCATTCCATTTACAAAATGCTGGAGCGGAGTTTGGTAAAGGGAGATATATAATGAGAGAATGCCAGAATATAAAAAAGGAATATAACCCAACAAAATTAAACACACAAGGTAAGCCCAAGCAGTAAATTCCATTTATATATTTAAGAAAGCACGGCTGGAGAATTATGTTGCTTTTAATATCTTAAAAATGTACATGAAGTGCTAAGCACTGTTTAAGCTGTCATCTGCCGTAACTGTTTAAACTGTCATCTTCTGTTTAAGCTGTCATCTTCCGTAACTGTTTAAGCTGTCATCTTCTGTTTAAGCTGTCAGCTTGGGCTGGATGCAGCTTTCCATGCAGATGAGGAGAGCCCACTTGCAAGGAATTCATTAAGAAGAACCCTGACTTAAGATTTCCGATGCATCCTCATATAAAATGAGAACACGTCTCTAAGCTGGATAGTGTGGAGGTGTTTAGTACATTTACATTGTCAAGTAAGTGCTTGAACAAAGTAAAACCACCATTTCTACTATACATAACAGTGACGTACAGTTGAGCTCAATTAAAGCTTCCCCACAATCAGGAAAAATTATGGCATACATAATGGACCAACCTGCTGGGGAAAGTTGAAGAGGGCATCAGAAATCCTTTAAACATTTGTTTACTTAGCAATTAGCAGCTACCTGCTGAGTGCAAAGATCAGACAATGGAGCTGACTTTACTCATTCAATGTCCTTCAAAAAGAGCGTAACTTTAAGTTTTAAAGCGTATAACTATAAGTTTTAATGATTTACTAATGGGCTGCAATGCCACCATGTCGCAAAATGAGCATCGTGGCTGAGAAAGCTTTATCTGTGCTATATTATTATCAAAGAGAATGCATTTAGGCATCTACTTAGACAACCCTGTACTTATTTTCGGGATACAGTTTCCATACAGAAAATGTTGTTGTTTCTAAAATAGAAACATATGAAAGCTAATTTTTGTCTGTCTCTATTTCGATAATTGAGCTAATTAGAAGATATTATTAATAGGGGAGTCTTAGGGTCAGGCTGCGGGGAGGGGAGTCTTAGGGTCAGGCTGCAGGGAAGGGAGGTTTAGGGTCAGGCTGCGGGGAAGGGAGTCTTAGGGTCAGGCTGCGGGGAAGGGAGTCTTAGAGTCAGGCTGCGAGGAAGGGAGTCTTGGGGTCAGGTTGCGGGGAAGGAAGTCTTAGGGTCAGGCTGCAGGGAAGGGAGTCTTAGGGTCAGGCTTTGGAGAAGGAAGTCTTAGTGTCAGAATGCAGGGAGGGTCAGGGTAAGGGTAATTAAAGGGTAGGGTTAGGGTAAGAATTAGTATAAGAGTTGGGGTAAGATAATACTCACCTCTTACCACTGCACATTCATCTTCAGGATCCTCGATTGCTTGTTCTTGGCAAGACAACAGCAATCAAATGCAGAGACAATTCAAAATTGGCTGGAAAAGACCGGCCCTTTCGGAAAAATTCTATTCTTACCGGCAATCCACACTCCTTTTTTCTATCACATATTAGTTTTTCAATCATATAAATTCTATTTCCTGCTAAATTAACATTTTGTACATTTCATACTCGAATCTGATGGGGTACAATAACGCTAACTTGGCAATTTTATTGTGATAAGTTCCCACTAGTGTGTGCTGTTGAAACCTGTGAATAATAACGGAACAGTTTTTTGCTTTTGCAATAAATGATCACATAGATAATATTCTCTATTTTATTGACTTTTATTGTAAGAAGATGATAATAAAACAAACATAATGCAATCTGTGCTTTTTATTATATTTCTCCAAGATTTTGCGAGCTAGTGATTGTTCTTTCTATGAATATATAAATCTTAATTTTTTTCTTTTTTCCCCCTTTTTATGTAAACTACTATAATTTGACAAAAAAAAGTATTAATGTAACCGTGAGGATATGTGTATATTTAGAGATGACATCATACTTTAGTGCTGTAATAAAAACAAATGAACAGAATATATTTCTACCCTATCATGCAACTAAACTGTGTTTAGCATAAAAATATGTATTATATTATATTTTAAATGAACCATATATAACAGACTAAGGCAAGTAAGTTAAAACTGTAAGTTGCTTATAAATATATCATAACTTATCCTCTGAAAAGCACCTTCAGACAGAGGGCCGGATGCAGAGCACCCGGTGTTTTCCAATTTGGGCTATTGCGCATGCGCAGTAATTTTCTATTGTCATCTACGTTTCTTGTTGCAACGTAGATTGCGTATATGCGGTCTTTAAGACAAAAAGAAACATAGATGACGTTAGAAAATTACTGCAGATGCGCAGTAGCACAAATTGGAAATCATCGGGTGCATATGCAACGCGTCCAGAGCTCTGAATCCGGCCTAGAATTACAAGTATAGTATTTCAAACACCTTCTTGTATATATCAGTGAGATGCATGAGATAACCATAAATTAAAAGTGCCCCCTTGTTCTGTAGTCTAGCTATATTTAAAGGTAAATGCAGTATATTCTACAAATAAAAAGGAATCAATTAATTATGCAGCTAAGATACAGAGCCCTAGACAGCAAGAATTGCTTCATTAACCCTTCCCATCCTGTCACTAAGAAAACACATCAAAATACCTATTTAGTTGTTGTGTTTTGATAATAGTCCTGTGTACAGTTACTGGAATAACCCAGTGAAAGACATGTAAACTAGTGGTACCAAGATTAAAGAACAACTGCACTATGTCTGTTAATACACTTATTTATCCACTGAAAAAATTTGCTACCCTTGCCTATAGAGTTGTACATGACCAAGGACTTAGGATCTCTTCTGCCACAAGTGATAAGTAGTAACTCCATTACTATTGTGGAAAAACAACTCCAAAGTCCGCCTATTGTTTTTAGGAGTGGGCTTTTTATCACATCCATTTGCAATTGTTTTACTGCCCTCATGTGTTTCACTTGAATTCTATTCCTCCTAACAGCTGATCCAGAAGGACAAAACATATGCAAATCCTAAACAACGCCACTGTGAAGTGCAAGCGAAGACCTATTTGAAGTATAACATTTATTTTGTTATTATTTATATATTAAATAATTACATTTTCGGAAGTGCTGTTTCCTGGCTCAATTATAATTTACAGATTAAATATAAGGCTTTATAGTGTGTGGGTTTTATGTGCAAAAGCAAATACTGCATGCAGTAATACAATAACAATAAAGCTGTTTGTGAATCGCTCACATTGCAACGTTTCTTTGTTCCTGTTCTGCCCCTTTTGCCCTTACTCAAAAACTCTAGATCAGACCAGTAATAACTGTCAGCGTTTCAAACATTGGGGTAGATCCAGAACTACGTTTGCCACACGTTTATTCGCGTGGCGTATTTTCATTCACGTAATTTCGTTACACTCCCCTCGGCACACCCCTTGCACGGACGTATTTTGTCAAGATACCCTTTCCAAACCCTACCTTAACTTTTTCCAACGTAACCGCAGTCATACGCACACGTACGTATGGGCTGAATGAATTTACGCAGCTAAGCACGCCCAACTTTAAATACAACCCCCGCCTACTTCACGTATTTCAGACGTATTTTGGAGTTACGTAAAATTGGCACGCCCACACGTAAGTATTTATGTGACACATACGTGAATGGCCCATACGTTCACAATTATGCTACATTTATGTGCGTATTTTCTATGGTGCGCATGCGCAGTACGTACAAAACTGCAAATTTATGTCTCTGTCACGCGTAAATTCGCTCCGAAGCGTTGTTCTGGATCAGGCCCATTGTCCTAACATCCTATAATCCCTACTTTCTGCTTATTAGCATCTACGTACTGTACGTCACTGCTAATGCAAAGTGCATTTACAGTTCTCCCTATAATTGAATGTAAGACATGAACATTTTAGTATTTAATGCACGTTCTGGTGCTATTGCAATAAAAAATATCTGCATTTTTCTAAAATTACATCCTAAAGTATGTTGCATAATTCCCTTTTTTTTAAATTGCATTCCCTTTTCCTAATACACTGTTAGACATTCTAGCAAGAAGTTTTGATGCGTAAAGTGAAAAAAAAAAAGAATGTTAAAGACATTACAAGAGCCTAAAGCGAAGCGTAGGAACTGACGGTTCAGGACATGTTACAATGTATCATGCCATCGTTACCCTGTAATAATGGCAAGGTGGAACTGCCCCCCAAGGAACATAGTACCGCATTATTTTTCACCAACCCCCTCATCCCACTGAGATCTGGATGTAATTCACCACTGGTTCTGATAGAACATTCCAGGTGTCCTAATTAGAAAAAAGCCAGATCTTTTCATTTGTCTTGCTTGAGTAGCTCTGCTGCTGTACTGTGATTTACATCTCAGAAATTTCATTTGATTCCTAGTTAATTTGTGTGAAGGGAAGCATAATAATACCTGTTTAATTTGTAATCTGTATTTAAACTCCTCTGAGAAATCAGACTGCATTATGTATTTGATCATTTAGCAGAGCATTTATAAAAAATATCTGCATTTTTCTAAAATTACATTCTAAAGTATGTTGCAAAATTCGCTTTTTTTTAAATTGCATTCCCTTTTCTTAATACACTGTTAGACATTCTAGCAAGAAGTTTTGATGCGTAAAGTGAAAAAAAAAAGGATGTTAAAGACATTACAATAGACTAAAGAGAACCCTAGGAACTGACGGTTCAGGACATGTTACAATGTATTATGCCATCGTTACCCTGTAATAATGGCAAGGTGGAACTGCCCCCCAAGGAACACAGTACCGCATTATTGTTCACCAACCCCCTCATCCCACTGAGATCTGGATGTAATTCACCACTGGTTCTGATAGAACATTCCAGGTGCCCTAATTAGGAAAAAGCCAGATCTTTTCATTTGTCTTGCTTGAGTAGCTCTGCTGCTGTACTGTGATTTACATCTCAGAAATTTCATTTGATTCCTAGTTAATTTGTGTGAAGGGAAGCATAATAATACCTGTTTAATTTGTAATCTGTATTTAAACTCCTCTGAGAAATCAGACTGCATTATGTATTTGATCATTTAGCAGAGCATTTCTGAGGGAATTGAGGCATTGCCTAATAGAGTCATACACCCAGTAAATACAAACGGCCTCCAGCTAAATGATATATACAACCGGTAGCGTCACTTGTTTAATATCTTAAAGACCTCCATGCCACCTTTTCTGAATTCTTTACAAGTTCCTCAGTGTTGTGCTGTAGAAGCAGTTTTATAAAACAATTAAATGTCTATTAAATTGCCAGAAAGTAAAATCTATTTATATTTTTATGTTGCTTAGTAGTAATAATGTCTGGTTTGTGTTTATTATGCGCTTTATATGTAGGACAATCCTTTGTATGTATTGTCACTATTGTTTATTGTCTTAATACTATCTGGTTTCCATTTGCACCTCCGTGTCCGGGCAGCCTAAGATGGCCGCCATTTTCCATTTTTAATGTGCTTTTATGCAAATATGTTATTATTACTGTGTAGAACCAGACGGTCAATGTCAAGACAATAAGGTTGCTTGGTATTCTCAGAGGGTATGTAATATGAACATTATATTATGATAGTTTATACTGTGGTTATGTGTTCTGTAGAAATTAGCTAGCTATGTAGTATCAATTAACTTGCTTAAAACATAATTATATCCTGCACCCCTATATTTATATATACACTTGCACATATTTAATTTAGTGGATAGAAGTGCAGCCTTTTTTCTTGCTACTGTTTAGTTTCATTTGGGAGTCTGACCACTCCCCAAACATGGCCGCTGCAGGCTATTCAAATGCAGGTAGTGTCTTAACAGAGACCTCCTGTGTACACATATAGCAAATGGATAGGGACTCACCTCACCTAGGTGCCTTGACGCTGGGCAGGTGAGATAACCCAATATAGAACCCAATATAGCTATATTGTGAATTAAACCTCCTTTTTATTTATGTGCTGACACATAGTGGTATTTAATGTATGTTTGGAGCGCCGGACCTTTTTTGTCCCTTGAGTTATAAAGGTTTTAGCATAAGGTCACCTTCTCAGCCTTGCCTACAGGGCAGACCTGACTGAGTGCAGAAGTCTCCATTTTGACCGGTCCAGCTTAATAACAACCAAGATACAGGCTGCTAGACCTTAGCTGAACATTTTCAGCAATAACAACCAGCCAAAGCTATGTATTACTCATGTATTTTGCTTTATTATTTTTTAAACATTATAGTTGATTAAGTATTGTCTTGCATTGTCTCCTTTAGTTCCGGGTATTAATAGAACCCTCAAGTTCCATCGGGACTTTTTGGAGAGGACTTCCATCTCCAAAGCTAAATAAGTCAGTGATTCCTTTTATGCAATATATAATTGCATACTTTTGCCAACTTTTATGGCAATTAGCAGAAACTCTAAGCATATAATAGATTAGATATTTTTTTTTTTTATAACTGTGGAGCATATAGAAAAAAATAGTGTTCTTAAGAATAGTGATATAAAAGCAACTTAAAATGTGTGAGGGTGGGATTTACAAGTCTGTAAAACAATTCAATCTGCAAATATTCCATAAAATTCTATACAAAGTTAAAACTCAATGTTAGCTACAGTAACAATCACTTCTAATAAATATATTTTTATACATAACAATTGCATACTTGTTAAAGTAAATCTATAGTGACAATAGCATGAAGACTTTACCTTTATTTCAAATAACAATTTTTTTTCATATTTGCACATCAATAAAGCTTCCTTGCTGCCTTGACCTGCTTTGTCTCTTCCTTACTGGGAGATCCAGGGTTTTTTTTGCATAAAAATCAATAATTTCAATATCTGTCATAAAATTCCTGGAGTGTAAATAGCTGTCATGTGTGCTTTAGAGGACCTGCACTGTCTCGTAGCTGAAACTTTTAATGCATCTTGCCAACTCCTGAGACTGTGACTCTGGTGTTGTAACATATTGCAGACTCCCAGGATAGTTCGAAGCTAATGTGTTGTCTCTTCCTTTAAAGCTCAGTGTCAGCCAAACAATCTGCACTATTGTCTACGCTGCGGTGGACACAAGTACACAAAAATAGACAAAGCACACACACCCCTGCATTATTTATACCTTTTATAGGTGTGAAAGTCGTTGTATTTGGATTTTGTGCAAATTGCAATAAAGAAAAATGTACGTAAACAGTTTCATTAAAAATAAAGAACAAAATTTGTTCATTCTTCTTTAGGCTCCGGAAGTTATGTCTCGGGCAATGCAGCGCCAGCTGTTGAGGAACTACAAGTTCCAGTTGAATAACCAGAGATTGCTAAATATGTTTTAGACTTTCTCAGTTAACCCCTAACAACAGTACAACCGAAGAAATTCACAACGGGCTCGATCCAGAGGCGAGTGCAAACTTGAAAGCAGCATTGTCTCCATAGATGTGTTGGTAAAAGTCTGCATGCAATCCAAACGCACACACGTTAGGGTGCAGTGTCCTTTGGCTTATAAGCAAAACGTAGTACACGGGTACGCCGCAGGTAAGAGCAATGCAGATACGTGGCCAAATATGTTGTGCGTGGGAAGGGTAATACAGTGTAATACTGGATGTTATGAGCAATGCGAAAATGTCAGAGAATAATAACAAACAATATTTTTCATAAAAAACCTTAGACTGAAATGTTGAAACACAGGCTCAATGCATCCGCCACACAGAATGTGAACTGCTGCAGCTCGTGTTGCTCTCAGATATGTATCGCCCGCGTCTGTGCACCCTTCAGTTTTGAGCATGTGCAGTAGAAAATCATGTATAGAAACATCACGTCAGCTGACATACAATAACCTTTGCATCGGGTCCAGTGAATGGATTTCTGCCTGTTTCTGCTCTCTGGAAAAATTACTGTATACTTCAAAAAGTTACATCTACAGATATCGCCCCCTTGTGGCTTCAGTCCTGCCCCTGTGTCTGAGGTTTCAGGATGTGTTTTGATTGGATAACATGAATTCTGACCCATCGCTAAGCATGTGCATTTTAAGAAAATCAGAACAGAAGGTGACTATTCCGTCATAGCATTTTCATAAATAAGATTCTCTGAATCTGTGATCTTGTTAAATAACTATTTATTTAAAAGGCTGGAAATTACAAACTGTCATATCTTCTGGTAAGAATCCACTAAGTCGTTGTCAATCTGTGGTCAATATTTACAGCAGTCAAGTGTTTGCACGCTAAACTTGGTTCAAGGTAGAGCTCAAAGTGAGGGGGATATACAGGGGTATGCCATACTGCCACTTCTCCCACAGATTTAATTTCCATTCACTTCTATTATTTCTATATTTTCATACTGCCGCTTCTATATGTGCATACCGCCGCTTCTATATGTGCATACCGCCACTTCTATATGTGCATACCGCCACTTCTATATGTCCATACCACCTTTTCTAACTGTCCACACTGCCTTTTCTAAATGTCCATACCACAACTTCTAAATGTCCATACCGCCCCTTCTAATGTCCATACTGCCACTTCTAAATGTCCATACCGCCACTTCTAATGTCCATACTGCCACTTCTAATGTCCATACTGCCACTTCTAAATGTCCATACCGCCACTTCTAATGTCCATACTGCCACTTCTAATGTCCATACTGCCACTTCTAAATGTCCATACCGCCACTTCTAATGTCCATACTGCCACTTCTAA
>WWET01002988.1:91435-109998 GCA_011038615.1 Limnodynastes dumerilii
TCTATCTATCTATCTATCTATCTATCTATCTATCTATCTATCTATCTATCTATCTATCTATCTAACTATCTATCTATCTATCTATCTATCTATCTATCTATCTATCTATCTATCTATCTATCTATCTATCTATCTATCTATCTACACACACACAGGTTACCATAAATGCGTTAGTCTAGAGTGACTGCATGGCCACCTGTTTTGACCTGATAAATATTATATAGGATATTTCTCTTTATCATATGAAAACAGTGATCTCTTAATTATAAGATCACAAATGAAAATAATCAATTTTGAAGTTTATAACATGGAAGATCTGTTTATCCCCTGGTATATATAATTCTGTTTCTGGTCTAGAGGGTGGGTATCGTATTTCACATAAATACATAAACTGAGACTTGTAGTTCTATTGTTTATTAATAGCTTGCAATATAGTAACAAATGCACTCATTGCAAGTAGAATTTGGCAACATTAGAATCCCTATTTCAGCTTTGCATTAAAAGTAACGGGAATGCTCCACTGGCTTACTACAGACCATGCAATAACTAAGTGATCATTTGCAGATTTCCGGGAGAAAATGTTTTATTGAGACCTCTTCAAATTTCATAAGTGTCTCTGTTCCTTAAATACTTTAGTGTATAAGTAAACACTCAATAAGGATCTTTGGGAGCTCTTCACAGTGCTTACGTGGTTTCAGGACCAGGTATATATATTAGAGGTAGTGAAATAATGATATCATATTCTGAAATCAGAGGGAACAAGCAGCCATGGACCAGAGCAAGACAGTCTTGATGGACAACCCCCCTGTGAGTAATGTAAGCTTGCAGTCTCTCTCATAGTCCAGTCTGCAGATGACCAAGGGTGCTAGTTTCATATAGTTTCTATGGGCACTTGGGATTCTTTAGGAGTCAACTCTCTGGGAGCTGGGTACTCCCAATATATGTATTGAAGCTTACTCTGCAAGACAGGGCTGGAAGTGAGGGTGTATACGGGGATATGGCATAACGTCACTTCTCCCACTGGTTTAATTAAAAAGCTATAAATCTCCATTCACTTCTATTATTTCTATATTTTCATACCGCTACTTCTAAATGTCCATACCGCCACTTCTAAATGTCCTTACCGCTACTTCTAAATGTCCATACCGCCACTTCTAAATGTCCATACCACCACTTCTAAATTTCCACTTTGACAACTGGTTCAAGGAAATGTTCAGCAAATGGGGATTGGAACCCAGTATAGCTCTGGATGTTAGGTATGGCTCTGTATAGTATAAATGGCACATATTTGACTTTAGACACCACACCACCGCTTGTCTTTCAGATTTTGCTGCATTTGCACAACACAGAAACCTTGACAAGAGTCCACAAAACACAGAATAATGAACATGTGGAGGATCTGTGGAGATGGATGAGTTCAGTGCATGCTGGGTAAGCCACCAACACTGACCCTTCCTCTGATGAATAGAGAATGATGATATAATATATCCAATACTTAATGCCTTTCTGTCTTTTCAATGTATACTGTGTTATTCTTCATTACACTGGTGATCTAAGGACAAAAAGTGATTTTTTAATAAATAAGCCAGTAATTTGGATCATCAAGTTTTCTTTCCACTAGAGGGTGAGGGGAGAGATGAAATTGGGATGAAAATATCTGTACTCAGTAGACTCTTAAAAGTTTGGGCTTATTAGAAGCAGCAGATCACAATGAAAGTAATGCAGCGTCCCATCAAACAGATGGCAAATTTCACTCTTCAAAATGTAATTATCTGCAAAGCTGAGTGAGCTCTAAGATATCAGACTCCAGGCCTCATAAAAGCTTTTGGAGCAAATAAATGATTTTCATTTTTTTTTATAAATGTTCTTGTCTTTATTGCATTGCATAGTATGAAAAGTACTCTCTAATAAGTACACCATTTGTCTTTCCCCTCAATGCCACACACAGGGGATAAGTGTCTATAAGACTACCATGGGAAGCAATGGCATTGTATCATGTAGGATTTCTTTGTAAGTTATAAGGAGAAAACCGCAACAGAGAAGAATCAGGTAGATCATTAAAGTGCTGCAAACAGAAAAAAACTCAAATCAGCGGGTTGTGTGATTGAGACAAGAGATAAGAGATAAGAGATAAGGTTTTGGTTTTGGATCCAGATTTCTTAAATTAAAAAACATATATATATATAATGATAGACAACATTAAAATGGCAGCTGACATTGGGGTAAATCCAGACCTACAGGCTAGTTACGTTAGAACGTGTAGCGTATTTATTCTATCTTAATTTCTATGAACTCCCATAGGCACTCCCGTCTCTCGTACGTACTCTGTCCATTTTACGATTCCCAAAACCTACCTTAACTTTTCATAGCGTAAATACTGACGTACGTAATGGATTTTTGTACGTGACGGCTTAACCCAGCCCATACTGTCCAATTTAGATGACTTCCTCCACCTACAAAGCGTAATTACTATTATTAATGTTGTATTGATGCCTCCGCCCCTTTCTTCGTATTTACGCTGATGGTACGTACGATCAGCGTTACATGGCGTAACATCTGCCGCGCATGTGCAGTAAATACAAATAGCCGATGTGACGTCATCAGTAGCATAAATACGCTAGCGTACTTAGCTCAGGATCTGGCCCATTGTGTCCAGGGACCTAAAATAATTAATATAAATATATTAATAAATAAATGAAAAACCTTAATAAATACATAAAAAAAAACAAATACAATAACATTCATAAATGTGGCATACCGGTGAATGTATGGAGAAAGGAGGCAGTCTTTTCAAATGGGTAAATACTAAGCCAGTGGGAATAGTTCCTTCTGAAATATGCTCGGTAGATCTTCCTCGAACATCCATGAAATGATATGATATGTGGAAAGAAAAAGGGAATTAGTGAAAATCCAATAGAAATAACAAATGACAAAATCTCAAGCAAGGCAAAAAAGATTCTGATGATAAATGTAAAGTGACCAATCTCAAACCAGGCATAAAAATTAATATTTTACTGAATACAATAAATATATAGGCGCATGTAGAAATTCATATAAAAATACATATACAAATAATATGCTGACTGGAGAGGCAAAACTCAGGTCCGGATTAACGGTTACGTAGTTTCCGTCTTATGTGCGTTGTTTTAAGAATTGAGCTACTAAGCATGCGTATTTACGCTATCTACTAGACCGTGATTACGCAATCTACGTACAGAAATGGTATGTAGATAGCGTAAATAAGCCACTATGCATGCGTAGTAGCTCAATTCTTAAAACAACGCACATAAGATAAAAACTACGTAACTGTGACTCCGGACCAAAGTTAGCAAAACAGAGTTCCAAACAGTCCTGGCTGCAAATGAAAGAGACGTCCTAGCAGGAGATGGTGAACAATAGACAATAGACCAGACCAGACAATGGACCAGATGAGACAATGGACCAGAACAGAAAATGGACCAGATGACACAATGGACCAGATGAGACAATGGACCAGACCAGACAATAGACCAGATGAGACAATGGACCTGACCAGACAATTGACCAGATGAGACAATAGACCAGACCAGACAATGGACCAGATGAGACAATAGACCAGACCAGACAATGGACCAGATGAGATAATGGACCAGACCAGACAATGGACCAGATGAGACAATAGACCAGACCAGACAATGGACCAGATGAGACAGACAATGGACCAGATGAGACAATAGACCAGACCAGACAATGGACCAGATGAGACAATGGACCAGATGAGACAATGGACCAGACCAGATAATGGACCAGATGGGACAACGACCAGACCAGACAATGGACCAGGGTGGGTTGCTACTTTACCCCTCTCTTCCAGGCTCTGCAGTAATTGCTTCCTCTGCACTGTCAGTGGTTATGTCACTACCTTACACTCTAATTTCAAGATGATTCGAATATTCAATCTCTACTCAGAGAGAGCCTCTTCCCTAGTTATTATGAGACAATGATGCCAAGCACTGTGCTGCTTCAGAGGATGTCCAATTTTGGACACAGTACACATGTACATGGATTACATCCTCAAATATTCTGCAATCTTGGAAACACGAATATACAAGTGAATGTAGAATACTGAAAGTCTTGTGATAAAACATTTCCTCAATGTAGCCCATATCCAAGATGGCCAGAACCATTGGTGTATCTATAAGGGGAGCAGGGTGTGCAATGCACATAGGCCCTTCAAAACAGGGGGCCCCATGGCACACACTCTGCACCAAAAATAATGTGTATACAGTAAGCATGTATATGAGCCAGCTGGTTACAGGATAACCCTAACCCATGTACAAATCCTGCACAATGGCCCCCTCACTTCTTAAAACACCCCTGTTCATAAGATTCCTGTTGTAAACATACCTTTAACATAGCCCTCATATAAGATGGCCAGGAATTCATCAGATTCCACTCATGACCTTACTCTTAGCATATTCCTTATTCAAGGACAAGACATTGAATGAAACCGGATTCATGAGTTAACTTGTCCAATACATTGCTTTTTTATTCTTTGAATAATTCCAGACTTATGAGGGCTCATTGAAGAGGTTGGAGAATGAATGCATTTATGAATATGCCTCATAAATACTTTGATATTAACAATACAGTAAAAATGTAAAAAATGTTGAGCTAATTTTATTATAAATAAATGTATTGTTACAAATTCTCTCAACTTGTTTTGAATAAATATTTATCTGCGTTTTCTACAACTGACCTCTACTATTATAACTCACTTCAAGCTGAACATTTTTTACTACTGTGATAAATTCCTGACCACTTTGCAGGTGATTTACTTCTAAAACAATTATAACAAAACCAGAATAACAAATATTACAAGTAACTGAAAAATACTACTTAGCACTAAAATTGGGCTTTAACAAACAAATGTATCATTATTATAATTTCACATTTGTGTTTGCAATGTTGCGTTGAATAGAATTGCATGAGGTGTGAAATTGATGTTTCATAAAATAGAAAATCTCTTAACAAAACAATTTCAATATGAATAGAGTGAGGCCAAAAGCTCAATAGCAAGTGGGTTATTTTCTAAGCTCAAATAGTTCCAAATTAGGATTTTATCAAGTTAAAGAACTTGGAACTTAAAGGACTCACAAAGTCTTTGCTAGTGATGTATTGTGAATTGAAATATCTAATGTCTAGGTAGTAGATATATCCAGACTAGATTTTTCCTGTACAGCTTGATTTATGATAATATTAAATGAGGAAATTAACATTTTGCAAAAACAATCAACTTCTGATGAAGTTCTCATTTTTAAACCAATATTATTGTTTGAGGATTCACTTTATTATTACACCAGGTGCATTACTTTACTTTTTTTTATCATAATTTAATCTTTATTGAACATTTAACTTGGGGGTATAGAAAAAAGGAATTTTGGGGGAGTGAAATATAACATGAAGGGGATAAGGTAGGGGATAAGAAAATGTGTCTCATCAATATGTACATCAAAACAGAATACAGTGTGTCACAAACTTACATAATCAAAGAACACAATGCGTAATGAAGTTGTAGGGTATTCCTTAAGATTCAGGCTTTTTGTTTCAGTTGAATGGAGGATTTGGTGAAATAAGAGGGGCATTTAAGTTGTACTGAGTTGGGTGTTGGGCATCTGTTGGGTCCTTTTCTCAAAGATATTAGGTATTAGTACTACAACAGCTGTTTTATGCCTGTTTCCCTGAACCCCAACTAAAAACTCTCACAAAAACCAAGACTTGAACCCTGATCCAGACCATAAAACAAAAAGGAACACATCCTGCATTTGGAAAAGCTCTGCACACAAAAAAGACCAAGCCAGAGGTGAACTGAGTGTGACTGCAAATGCTATAGTTTGTGTATGGTCACATGGCAGTCACGCAATGTCGTTGCATTTTCTTCCTCGCGGCAGAGGTGCTGGATTATTCCACTGTTAAGTATAATGTAAATGTTGGATTAACATTACGAGCTGGATCCAGACTCAAGTAAGTGCTTGAACTTAATTACTCCTGGACTTAACCATGTTGATTGCAGGGGAGTCATATTTCATCTGTTGCAAACAGTATTAGAGATGAGAGGTGATGTTTCCTACCCCAAGTATAAATAACAGTGTGATAGTAACGCTGGTCAGTATCTGTGTAATAATATTTATTCCACTGTATAATGTAAATGTTGGATTAACATTACGAGCTGGATCCAGACTCAAGTAAGTGCTTGAACTTAATTACTCCTGGACTTAACCATGTTGATTGCAGGGGAGTCATATTTCATCTGTTGCAAACAGTATTGTATTAGAGAGGTGATGTTTCCCAGCCCAAGTCTAAATAACAGTGTACAAGTGACGCCGGTCAGTATCTGTGTGCAATAAGCAAAAGCAAAGTATTCTCCCTGCATGCATAGAATAACATGAATTTGACTCCCCCTGAAATCAATATGGTTTTGCCCAGGTGTAACTTTCCTCTCTTATTTTTAAACTCTTAATCTGGTCTATTGTTTGATCGTTAAAATAACTAAGTAAGCTAGCCAGAGACGTAAAAACGCTATTTTGCATGTACTGCGCATGCACGCGGCAGATGTTACGACACGTAACCAGCCAGACGCATGCCAGCCATACGGCAACCGTAATTACGCTTCGGAGGCGGGGTGAGGCATTTAAATCGCACAGTATGGGCGTGCTTAGGAGCGTAAGTGCGTGCAGCCATTACAGCCGACACGAGTTACGCTTGCAAAAGTTAAGGTAGGGTTTGGAAAGCGTAACACAGCTAAACTACGTACGGCCGAGGGGAGTGTATAGTAAATACGCTACGCTAGGAAACGTAGCTCTGGATCTGGCCCATTAATCTTATGTTTGGAATGATAATCAGGTGTAAAAGTGTCAGTACTTAGCATTAGGATAATATTCTCCTGATCTCTTTAGATAACTGTTTGATGGCTTTTTAAGGGCTGCTAGCGCTATTTTCCTTCCAGATGTTGTTTTGTGCAAAAAAATCACGTAGAGCAGAAGAAAAGTTAAATAAATCTTTGAGTTGTAAACTTCTATTGTTCTTCAGAAATATTGCAACTTTACAGCAAATGCCTGCAATTCATACCAATATAAAATTCCTGCTACTTTTAAAAACGTAATTCCCATGATTAATTGCAGTGTGCTAACAGTGGAGACATCAGAGACTAGATCCTTTACTGGTGATTCCACAACAATATACTAACATTTTATTTCATGCAGTAATCACTGCTTGTGATTAATAAGCTTCTGAGAATTCTGAAGTGATCTGTCTGACCACATCACCATAACCCTTTCTCCTATTATCGCTCACACACAGCGGTGCTGGTGTATAAGTTGCTGTAATTCAATAGTCTGGGAAGCTTATATACAACCAGCTGTTAGATGCCCGTTTTCACATCTCGTTTTCATACAATGTCAATCACTACACTTGGATTTCCTATACGTGATGGATACAGGAGATTTTATTCAGACAGACTATTTTACATATAATCCTAACTGGGATAATTGCCTTCTTTGCAAGTTAACGTGCACATGGCTCTGCATATGTAAAAGAAAGAAAACTTCTAGGTATTTACATAGGCCATATACAGTGCATGAGCTAGATTTACAAAATTGCAGAAAAGGAAAAGTGGAGATGTTGCCCATAGCAACCAATCAGATTTTAGCTGACATGCTCTAGTATGTAATAGGAAAGTGAGAGCTAGAATCTGATTGGTTACTTTGGACAACATCTCCAATTTTTATTTTTTAGCAGTTTAGTAAATCTAGCCCCAAGTCACCATCCTAAAGGGCGGGATGCAGTAGCCAGTCCAAGCGGCTGTATTTCCAACATGATATTGGCGCTAGCTGAATGGTGGCTGTGAAAAAAAGAAATTTGCTAGGGAGAATGGGAACCTATTTCCCCGGTCCCAATGGCTATTGTCTGCGGTGGTTGTGGTGGGTATATTAGGGTTAGGCTGCAGTGGGTAAAAGGTTAGGGCTTAAGGGGAAGGATAAGGTTATAGAATCGTAAAATTTGGCTGCAGATAAGAACCACTTGGCCCATCTAGTCTGCCCCTTCTGACCACCCACCACCCTTCCTGGGGTGCAATCCTTCCTCAAGCTTCCCCCGAAACCAACACCCTCCAGATACTACACAGAGAACAATTTTCACTGACATCAGTCCTCACCCCCTGGAGCCACACTCCCTACCACACACATACGCAAGGGTTAATTTTGTTGGCAAACAATTAACCTACTATCATGATTTGTGGCACATGGGAGGAAACCAGAGCACCTGGAGAAAACCCACCCAGATACAGGAACTCCACCCAGATAAGGCCTTATCCGGGAATCACACTTATGTCCTGAGCGTTATGAGGCACAAGTGCTACTCACTAAGCCACCTTGTAACATTTTGTTTCATGAAGTTATCACCGTTCAATGATGAGATGCTTGTGATTAATAAGCTTCTGAGAAGTCTGAAGTGATCTGGCATGGGTTAGGGTTAGGCTGCAGTGCATCTACAGTTAGGGTTAGGCTGTAGGGCATGGTGGATTAGGGCTGAAGAAGGGGAAGGTTAGGCAGATGACTCTCCAGTTGCACCACCACCGCTTTCTAAAATGCAGACTGCGGGCAATTGTAGCACGAACGTCTTTCAGACTGAAAACCCTTGTGCTGGAGGGCCGAGTTTCTGAAGGGCTGTGAAAGAAATCTGTGCTATGCTTATAGTTTTGATATATCTCAGTCTACCATTAATATGCAACACCTATTCTCTCAAATACATGTATTTACATATTTATATCCATATTTATTTTATTACACCATATGGAACATATATGAGCAAGAAACACATGTGAAGCAGCAGAGGAAAACACATTTCCCATTACTTTGTGCAGCTGTGGAAAGAGAGTGGTGAGCTTTATGATGCCCATCTAGAGAATTGAAAGCAAGGCAATAAGGTGATTGGACAGCAGCACTATATAAGCGCAATCAGATCATGTGCTAGATGAATTGTTCTCCCAGACACGATTATTCAGGAAGGCACTATGCATATTTATATCAGGCCTTTTGTTAGGTGTTTAGAGGTGGTACTCAACACATGTATTTACCTGATGAAATCAATGCTATTGATAAAACAAAGTCAGAAACACCATATATCTTTGAATGAGAAAACTTTAATAGGAACCGTGTGTGGAGCAACTGATGCACACTGCACTTAAACTATTAAATACCATACAGGCGGTAATGGAACTACTCTCTAGGTCCTCCTGGGGAGGAGGAACACTCCTACAGCACACACATCCAACTTCATGCTGCAAAGCTAATCCACACTCCACACGGACACAGGGAGAACACACACACTCCACACAGACACAGGGAGAACAAACACACTCCACACAGACACAGGGCGAACACACACACTCCACACAGACACAGGGAGAACATACACACTCCACACAGACACAGGGAGAACATACACACTCCACACAGACACAGGGAGAACATACACACTCCACACAGACACAGGGAGAACAAACACACTCCACACAGACACAGGGAGAACAAACACACTCCACACAGACACAGGGAGAACATACACACTCCACACAGACACAGGGAGAACATACACACTCCACACAGACACAGGGAGAACAAACACACTCCACACAGACACAGGGAGAACACACACACTCCACACAGACACAGGGAGAACATACACACTCCACACAGATAAGGCCTAGGCTGTGAATGGAACTCATGACCTCAGCGCAGTGAGACACAATGCTACTCACTGAGCCACCATGCTGCCACTTATTTATCAGATAACATCCTTGCATAACATGGGGATGGTGCATAAGCTCTCATTGTACAGAACATGCTTTGCATCAGGTGCTTGAAATCTATGTGTAAGTGACTGGACGCACAAATGCACGGTATGATGGAGCTTCTAACTCAATCCATTGCTTCACTATCCAATCACAACACAATTTTAAGTTTGTATCTGGACCAAAATGATTATATTCATTTCTATGGTGTATCAAGAGATCCATAGCACCATCCACAAAAGAACAGATTTTCAACCTTCAGCTTTCATGGGGTGTAGAGAACAAAAGGAGATGTTGGTGTTGGGGACGAGGAGATGGAACCACATGCTTAGTGTTGGCCTCGGTAGAGGTCACAGAGCACTCTCAGGACTTCTGATAGCCTATTATTTTCCTGCACTAGGCAGACTTAAGATACAGTTTGGACACCATGTCTTACCTGCTTGTAACGGCTTCTCTATGAGTAAATAAGGTTGAGTTTGTAGGTTAGGTCATGTAGGATGTCTTGATTGATTACCGTCTGATTACCTGCATACTTCATGCATCGGACGCCAGCTGAATCACTCTCTACATTAAGTCATTCCCTCCAGAACCACCTTAAACTCAAGACTCTCAGGATTTACTGTCATAAATGTCATCGTATGATTTACTACCAGTCATTCATTACCGGGATGTGTCATAATCTGTTATAGTCAACAATGAGAGACTATTCATCTGGTATCTGTTAAATATTCAAGAACAAAGTTCTTAAATTAGATATTGTAATTGTCTTGTTTGTAACATTGAAACCAAGAACGACGTCTTCAGCCTGTGCGTTATAATCCCAAGGTTTATTATACTAAGTATAATTGAACTTCCCAATTAATGTATTAGATATAAATGAAAGTGTGTAATTTAAACATAGTGATTGCAGCATCGCTTTATCAGTGAATTGGATTTGTCTGATCTGCTTTTTATTAAATTTAATCAGTTTTGGGACAGGTTGGTGTCCTTGCAAGTATTTCAATAAAGATGGACTTGCTTTGATTCCTGCATATCATACATTAATATGCACCAGAAAAATACATTCTGCAATACAGAGAATATACAGAATCCAGTGGCCAAATAGTTTGGTATAGTTGGTATGAAATAACCAGTAATGCAATGGGCTGGAATAATGTTTGTGGAGGTACCATCAGAGCAAGAACAAATTTTAACATTGGTTGCCTGTATTTTAAGAATAATATACAAAATCCTTTTACTACTCTATAAAGCCATCACAAGGCTGCACCTGCATACATATCCTCTCTCATCTCAAGATATATCCCAGCTCACTCTCTCAGAACTTCACAGGACGTACAGCTCCTCTACACTAAACAAATGCTCTGATTCCTGCTTACAAGACTTCTCCCAAGCTGCACCCACAATCTGGAATACCTTTCCTCGCCCAATAAGAATATCTTCTGCTCTCCAAATTTCTAAACTTATCTCTTCAGACAAGCTTGCCAAATTTTTCAACCAACTTCCTAATATTGGACAGCAACAGTTACTTTGCAAACCAGTTTTTCTTTCTAGGACATCATTAATACAAACTTGCACACTTGTCCCTCTCCATATCCCCTTAGTCCTGGTAATAACACTGCTGTGTGACTGATCATACACAGCGCTGAGCACTGTTACCATACACCCTGTCTCTCTCCATAGTAATATCCCCTCAGTCCTGGTAGTAACACTGCTGTGTGACTGATCATACACAGCACTGAGCACTGTTACCATACACCCTGTCTCTCCATAGTATTATCCCCTCAGTCCTGGTAGTAACACTGTATACATGCTTATATATTCATGCTTATATACACGTGTATATATACAGGCTTATCCGCACCTTCTTATAGCCTTCTTATGTGTGAATCAGGCCTCTTGAGTTTCAGGTCACGGGCTGAACATAGGGCACATTGCAGCAATGCTTCCCAGCTCCTCCTTCTACAATCACTTGATTGTTCTTGTCAATGCATAGACATATTCCCTCCTTGGCTATTGATTTCTAACAGCAGGAGGAAAGTCTGTGCTTATTCTTAAATAGCCATTGTCCAAAATAAAACATGATAAAGAAATGTCTTTATTTGGGTGACCGGACTCCATGAAGTCACCTTCACAGATGGGAGTTATAGTTTCACTTCAATAAAGCAAAAAAAAGTGGTTAGCCCGAGCACAGAAAATGATTTTTCATTAAATGGATATAAACTGTCCAAAAGAATAATGGATCAATTTAAGACAAACCATGCTGGCTTTAAAGACGAGATTAAACATGTTCTCTCATTAGAAAAACTCCCTGACTGGGCTGAAAGCAATAAGAACTGCAGAGCTACCTGAGCTGGTTAAGTAGAGAACTGGATATTGGGTACATTTAGTTTCTAATAATTCCCCTGGTACTGACAGAATTGTAAGTGAATTTTCTTCTATATTAATGGTGATCTAGGTAATGTCATTTTAATCTTGTGTTATTTCTCCAGGGGAGACTGTTTTTATAATAACTCAGTGACAGACAAATTCTATTCATTTTCAAAGTTGTTGTTTTTTAGTTTTTTTGGACAAATGTTGGATTTACAGCCCAGGAAGACATTTTAATCCAAGAACATTATGTTCCGGAGAAGGTGAATGAAAATAGTAGGAGGCAATGGGATGGTGCTAAGTTCCAAAATCCAAGGTGGCTACAGAAAGCTGGAGGCTGAGTAGATACATTTCTAATAGCTTTGGAGGACTTGATTATAAAATAGAATTTAGGGTAAATTTAAAAGGAGCGTATAACAATTACAGTTGTGCCCAGTTAAACCTTTCCCAAATACAACAAAAAGTCTGCAATATACAGTATGGTATGAAATTGCATGCATTACAGGCCCACCTGCTGAGGAAAGTCGAATGGGGCTTTAGAAATCTGTTTGCCATGTACCATTTAGCAGCTACTGGCTTTCTGCAGAGATCAGATAATGGAGCTGGCATCACCCATTCAATGTCCTACAGAGAGAGACAACATATGACTCTTCCTGTGAATTGAATGGGCGATGTCAGCTCCATTTTCTGGTCTCTTTTTTTCTTTTTTCTTTCTTCTTTTCCATTCTATCAGCCCCTCTGCTCTGTCCTGTTATCTGATCCACTCTCCCACATTGCCTTCTCTCTCTCTCTCTCTCTCTCTCTCTCTCTTTTCTTTTCCTATCTTCCATTCTGTCATCTGCTCCCCTCCCTCTCTCTCTCTCTCTCTCTCTCTCTCTGTCTCTCTCTCTTTCTTTCTCTCCTCTCTCTATTTCTTCTCTCTATTTCTTCCCTCCCCTATATAGTACTGCAAGGTTTTTGTGGTAAACTTACTGTGATAAATTGCGTTTGATAGATAAGTGTTTATTCTTTTGTAGTTCAATAGGGTATTTCATTTCATACGCCATTTTTTTTACTGCAAGTTATTTTCTGTGTGTGTTTACCAGAAGTTATCCCTTTCTCTCTCTCTCTCTCTCTCTCTCGCTCTCTTCTTTTCTATCCTGTTACACTTTTTGTCAATTGATTCTCTCTCATTAACTGTTTCCTTTCCTTTTCTTTTCTTCTTTTCTTTTTTATAGGGTTACATATAGAATTAGGATTATTGTAATGCGCTAAACTCATGAAGGGATTTCATTATTCTACCTGGCAGGTGCTGAATAAATGACATTGTCAGATAGAAGAATGCTTATCAGTTAACCCCTTCAGCATTTTAAAGCATTTAGAACAGTGGCATAATGTTCTACACTTAGGCCCTATAAGTGGAATAAACATGACGGGTAATAATGCAAGACTGTCTCCTAATTAAAATTGGGATTAGATTTAAGCACTGTTGGTTTTTTCCTTGATTACAAGTTTATATGCAGTAATTTACACTTTACACTTAAGTCCTTTCTTTTCAGTAAATTGGCGTAATCTCAGAAATTCAAATAGCAACTGACTCGATTCTACAGGATAATCTGTCTACTTTATGCTGAATTCTACTTTTTACCTTCATAATGAGGTATTCATTCATTATTGTGCTGTAAATTGATTATCTGAAGTAGATAAACATATTTCCCTCTCCATTGGGAAATGTTTACAGTAAAATACATTCTAAAAAAATCCTTCTTACAAATTAGCAATTTTTTCTTCATCCTTGAATACACATGAATTTCCTGCTGTTAATCCACTTTAAAATCAAGGATGGACTGCAGTTTGCATTATTTTATTAATGTCACGGATTGAACACACTTGGTATAGTCATGCCATGGACACTGCTGTGTAAATATTGTGGACACTGACAGTGTAAGTTTGCAATCACAGGCTAGTGTTAGCTGCAGACAGCAGAGGTCAGATCAGTAAAAATATCGTAAACATTGTTTTACTTTACCACTGGGCTATAAAAAGTCTGCATCTTGTGTCACACCGTTTGTTTCAACTCAGCCAAAATTGTTCTTGGCAGCTGTGAATTCAGAGTGACTCAAGGCTAATTTACTATGGTTAAATATAAAATGTACTTTGCAAAAGGATTTTGAAATGCTTCTAGAGGAGTATTTGAAGAAAAACACACATTTCAGTTACCAAAATAAAGAGTAAATTGCAGAACACAGAAGGGTTTGGAGACAGAGGGGGGTGGTAGGTAGAAAAGGTCTCACTTTTGAGTGCTTATATACACCATTCATCTTTATTTTAGAACATGTTGTCACTCACAGTCCCCTGGCTTCTGTTTATAAAAACCATGAATTCAAAGGGAACTTAATGAATGTTTTCATCCCTAGTATTGTAGATACAGAAAAGATGTTTGGTTATATTTCTGAGCTTATCGGTCATAACACCAGATACACCTGCGGGTAACCTGAGGGGGCGAGAGACACACAGTAGCTGATGAACAATAATTGGTGGCGATATTTATCATGGAACTTGGGTCAAGAGTAGAAATGCAACAAAACATTGAAGAGGCTCCAAATTGGGAACATCAGACTTTATAGTATAGTATCATTGTTAAAAAAAAACATACAGTTGGGCCCTGATACAGCTTTCCCAGCTATGATACTTCTATTACAACATGGAGGTAAAGCTAGAATGCAGCCTATTAGTTCAAACTTTATTTCTAACCATTTAGCAGCTGCTGGCTTCCTGCAGTGATAAATAAGATGATGTAGCCTTCATCCATTCAATTCACAGGATAAGTTATAGACTTTCTTGAGATGGCATTGAATAGGTGACGTCAGCTCTGTCATCTGATCTCTGCAGGAAGACAGTATTAGTATTTTATTAACGTTTATTTATATAGTGCCACAAACTATCCACAGCACTTTAAAAAGTACATTAGACATTCACGTCAGTCCCTGCCCCTATTGGAGCTACATACTAAGGTCCCTAACACATGCATACATACATACATACGTACATAGATATATACTTACACATACACACACTCAGACTAGGGCTAATTTTGTCCTCACCAAGTTTACCAGTATTTTCTTTGCATATGGGAGAAAAGCGGAGCACCCTGAGGAAACCCATACAGACACAGGGAGAACATACAAACTCCACACAGATAAAGCCTAGTTCAGGAATCAAACTCATGACCTCAGCGCTGTTAGACACAAGTGCTACTCACTGTGACTCCGTGCTGCCCCCGGTAGCTGCTAAATGGGATGTAAACAAGTTTCAATGATTTCTGAAGCCCCCTTAGCAAGAGGGCCATCCACGTTTGGAAGACTTTTCCCTCTTTTTGGGAAAGGTTTAACTGAGCACAACTATATTTTTGGTTAAATCTGCAGATGGTCATGTGACCTATTTATCAACCGGAGACTAAAATTCCAGGGAGGAAATTGGCTTTCTTCAAGTTAGTCCTCACGCAGGGTGGATTTGTAAATTCATTAAAATGGTCTACTCCTGAAGTGAGCATCAGGCTGGGACAAGGAGAAGGGTGCAATAGGCCCCCCAAGTTGGTCCAAAGCTCCCTTATTTTGGGCCACCACCTACCTATAACTTGCACAGTCACACCAGATGCTAAGTCCTAAACAGACTAACTGTAAAAGATGAGGGCACATTACTACACAACCCGTGTGGCCTTGTGGGTAGTTAGAACTAAGGGCTCTATTTACAAAGATCATTTTAGTGTGATAGGATCAGTTTTCACTTCAAAACTGGCCCTATCACATTAAAATGAAGTGTCACATATTTACAAAATGTCGGAGCGAAGTTTTACACTCCGCTCCCGGCGTCAGACTAACACCAGCTCAGACTGGCGTTAGTGGCAAGTACTCCGGCGATATCCCCATATACCCCTCTTTACCTCCCTCTAATAGCTGTTATTAGGGGGAGGAAAAGGGGGCATGTATGGGGAGACCGTCGGAATACATCACAATCGTGCCCCAGTTTAAAAAAAATGAAATCAAAAATCAAAAATTTTATAAGTAAAAAAAAAATGAAATAAAACTCCATAGAAAATAGAAATAAACACTTACTCACCTGTCCGGGCGTCCCGTCGGGCTGCAGCTGTCCGGTCCCGGCATGAATACACTGCACATGCGCAGTGTTTCTCATGTCAGGACTTGGAAAAATTTCAAAGTGCCAAAACAGAAGCACTGAGCATGCGCAGTGTTTCTTATGTCGGCACTGAAATTTTTCTACGTTCCGATTGAGAGATACTGCGCATGTGCATCGCATGAGTGAAGTGTACTGCGCGGACCCAACGGATCATCGCGGGACCTCGCAGGAGGGGTGAATATTTGTAAATTATGTGGAGGAAGCTGCCATGCTCGCTGCGATGATAAGCGAGCCTGATGCAGCTTCCTTCACAGGGAACGAGGAAGGTAAGTAAATAGAGCCCTAAATTTGCCAGCCAGACCTTGAATGATGATACAAAAGAGATCTGAGTAAATAATAACCAGTAAAACAAACAGATATACTTTTGTATTGTAGGACATAATAGATATCACGAAACCACCAAAATCTCAGCAGAGACAATATAATCCTGTAACACAAAATCAATCATCGATTGGCAAAGGCAGGTTTTATTATTCTGGGGAAGTGTCTTGTTAATACATTAAACCATCAATGACAATGAAATAATCAACAAACTGTACCAGCTGCTGACACATCTTTCCAGGTACGGGCCTTTCAATCTGTCACTCATCTATTATTTAATTTTAATCTGAAGTATATTTTAAGAGTGTCTGGATGCCATTGCTGCCAAACAAGGCATGTATAAAATCTCATTACAAATGTCTAATTTGCATTGATAATAAAGAATCTTTTCTGAAGGTCAGAAAGTTTTCCACAGAAAATATCCTGAAAGAAAGATTATTACAACATGCTAAAACTTCTGCTACTTTGTTAGATAAGTTACTAATTGAAAGGATATTTGTCACTCATCACATCTGAAAATATCTGTGTTTAAGGCATCTTTGCACAAGTGTAATATTATGGGAAGTGCTTAATATAAGTGAAATACTTAAAAAATAAATTCTGTGGACGCACAACTATACAACAGCTCATCTGTGTTTGTCGTGGCTCTTGAGCAGTTAATAAATACAATTGTTGCATTTACCAAATTCCAAAAAGTCAAAAGGCACAGCACTTTACGTACACATCAGTTCATGCCCCTTTGGAGCTACATACTAAGGTCCTTAACACACACACACACACACACACACAGCCCCTTTGGAGCTACATACTAAGGTCCTTAACACACACACACACAGACATTAGGGTTAATTTATTCAGTAGCCAACTAACCTATTAGCATGTTATTGGAGTGTGGGAGGAAACTGGAGCACTGGAGCATCCGGAGGAAACACACACAGACACAGGGAGGACATACACACTCCACACAGATAAGGCCTTGGCTGGAAATTGAACTCATGACCTCAGTGCTGTGAGACACAAGTGCTACTCACTGAGCCACCAAACTGCCCAAAGACACAAGAGGCTCTAGATTGCGCAATTGCCTTAGACGGAGCTCTTTTTGTATTAAAGAGTTGTTGGTTCTCCCCTTATGTAAAAAAAATGTCATGGGCTGGAAAGAGAGGGGGGCCACCGATACTCACCTTAGCTCGCCAGCAGTAGCTATCATTGGTATCCTACTACTGATACAGCTATACCAGGCTGCACATCAGTGGGCTGATGTACAGGGAAAGACTTTAATGGTAACTGCAGGTCCCTGGGTGAGGGAGTGGAAGCCATGGCCCCATAATGTCTCTTCATTATATGAATGGTGTTGACACCAAGTTTCCAAATAAGCTTCATGGTTACAAAGTCTTTCAGACACCAAACCGATGTAATATGTACCTCCTACCGAACACATCCCCCCTCCAAACCGGATGCAGTCTCCGTACAGAAAAATAATTTCCGTCTGTCTCTATTTAAGAAAAATAGCGCTAATTAGAAGATTTCATTAATAAGGTGTTAGTATGCTATATTTATTTTTCACCATACTAATTCATTCATTAATTCAGAAACCACTGCAGCCGACCCGCCACAGACCCACTAGACAGGGAGTCTTAGGGTTAGGCTGCAGGGAGGGGGGGCTTTAAGGTCAAACTGTGGGGAAGGAAGTCTTAGGGTTAGGCTGCAGGGAAGGGAGTCTTAGGGTTAGGCTGCGGGGAGTCTTAGGGTTAGGCTGTGGGGAAGGGAGTCTTAGGGTCAGGCTGCGGGGAGTCTTAGGGTTAGGCTGCGGGGAAGGGAGTCTTAGGGTCAGGCTGCGGGGAAGGGAGTCTTAGGGTCAGGCTGCGGGGAA
>WWET01002988.1:110085-127581 GCA_011038615.1 Limnodynastes dumerilii
CAGGCTGTGGGGAGGGGAATCTTAGGGTTAGGCTGCGGGGAGGGGAGTCTTAGGGTCAGGCTGTGGGGAAGGGAGTCTTAGGGTCAGGCTGCAGGGAAGGGAGTCTTAGGGTTAGGCTGCGGGGAGGGGAGTCTTAGCGTCAGGCTGCAGGGAAGGGAGCCTTAGGGTCAGGCTCCCGGGAGGGGAGTCTTTGGGTCAGGCTGTGGGTAGGGGAGTCTTAGGGTTAGGCTGTGAAGTAGGGAGTCTTAGGATCAGGTCATGGGAAAGGAAGGGTTATGGTTAGGATAATGGAAGGGGAGGGTTGGGGTAAGAATTACGGTTGGGGTAGGATAAATACTCCCCACTCGCCACTGCACATTTGTCTTCTGAATCTTCAATTGCTTATCCTGGGTGGGATAAAAAACAATTGAATGTAGAGCCAATTCAAAATTGGCTGGTACCTTTCGGGAAAGGGCAGTTCTCGCAGAGGACCTACACCACTACAAATAAATACCATCCAAAATAAGAAGTTTTATTTACGTGTTACAAGTTTTGTTATCAATGTTCCCGCATGGACTAGTTAACGTTTTGAAGCTTTAACAAGCTGTAGACAGGCAGGATACATGTTGTAAAACTGGTGTCAACTATTTTAGATACATTCTCTGGAAATACGGCTTTGATGCCTTTGAGATTTTCACTCAACAAATGTCTCCAATCTTGTCCCTTCAATGATTAAAGTAAATCTATTGAGATTTCACTTTAATCTTCCGTTCCTCAGGAAAGATGGATTGACAGTCTGTTGATGCAGGTATTACATTAAAACTACAGAAAACAAAACAAAATAAAGTAGATTATATATGAAAAAGCAAATTAGAGTATGAGCAAACACGAAACGCAAATTACAAATATTTCCCAAAAGTGCTAGTTGAGACTAATTCCTTTATTAATGGCTGAAAAAAGCTCTCGTATAACAAATGACAAATACAGCCTGACCCCGAGCAAGGAGTAACGATGAGGACATCTTACAGGTTTTATAAACGGTTAACATGCAGATCACACAATATAAGACAGTTTCCAGTAACATCTTACCGGTGTGTACTGGGCAATGATGCTTTAGGATAGTTAGAAAGGGCTTTGAATTGTTTACTTGGATTTTAGGAAACTCCTAATTTTACTGATCAACAATTTCCCGACCTTCTATCCAATGATTCTGCATCTACATCCTGGGATCATGGGCATGCATATTAAAAACACATGTGAGTGGAGGGTTATGGGTAATGAATGTCAAAGATCCTGCTCATCGGTACTTAGTCATTATTGCATATTATTAATAAATTGTATCTACAGAAATCTAGTGTGTACCCAACTTAACTGCACAAAGAGTTGAACAAACCATATTGCTCCATATCAGAAAAATTCCCACAGCAAGGTGGTCACTAGGAATCGTTACTATGAGGGAGATGTTTTAAAGCAGGGTCCAGGGTTCCTATCACCTTACAAGCAGGGGGAGTGGTCCCCATTGGTCCATATAGAAGGCTGCGTCCAGCGGAAGCTCAGAGGGAGCGGCATTGAAAATTTCCATCCAGTCCCATGTAAAATAGGATAGGTGCAAATTATATTATTATTATTATTATTATTATTATTATTATTATTATTATTATTATTATTATTATTATTATTATTATTATTATTATTATTATTACATGCATGGAAATTACTGGCTGATTTTGTCTATTGCACTCAAAGACGGAATTGCTTTATTTTAAACTTTAATTTAGAGTTGCACTACAACCAATCACCTCCTAACAACTGTCTTTGCACCTTTAAAATTTGCCGTCCCTGCAGTTTAACATAGTTTTGCCAAGGGGCAAAAGTGTCCCTTTTGTTGCCATTGGCCCATGCTACAGGGGTTGGTATTACCACATGGGCTGGTTGTATGGTTACAGCCATAAGCTCCTCTCCACGAGCACAGATCTGTTTTGTCATTTCACTAATAAAACTGTATAATAGCGCAAGATAGTTCCTGCATTCAGAGCTTTATTGACTTATGAATTATTAGCGCTCACTTGATACATTTATTTGGAGGAGAGACAGAATGTCTGTCTTCATAAATTTATAAACTAGTTCTTATCATCAATGACTGCTTGTGGGTTTCACAGAACTATGTATTCCTCACTACCCAAATTACATGTCAACCAATTATTTTATTCCTCGAAGATCTAACAGGATACACAAATATAAGTGAACGGCTAATAATCACCGTTTTCCTACTTGCATTAAAATTTCACTCAAAAATAATGAACAGCTGCTTTTCTGTATTAAAGGATCAACATTTTATTGATATTAAGTGTCTGTACTATTGTAGAGTTTCTTCTGAAAAATTTCGTAAGTGGATATTTAATGAAAAATAGGGAAAGTCGCAGTTCTACCCATAGCAAGCAATCAGATTCCCAATAAAGAACCAAATCCATTGTGTGAGAAAAAGAGGAAGTCAGGTGGAAAGTTACACCTGGGAAATATGCTGAGTTGCGGGGGTGACATATATCATCTGTTGGAAACAGTATTAGAGCTGAGTAATGATTTTTTTTTTTTAGCCCAAGTCTAAATAACAGTGTAAAAGTAAGGCCGGATTTGTGTGCAATGAGCAAAAGCAAAGCATTGTTGCCATAGCATCTGCTGAGGGAGGGGAGTGCTGGAATTTAATTGACAGGTGTTTTCTAGATAGCGCTGAGCCTCTTTGTACTAAGCGCTGCTTATAAACAACTTGCCAGCAGCTGACAGCAGCCCAGGACACGGTGAAATGAAGGGGCTTGGCCATATTCAAGGCACTAGTACAGACCTAGCAGTCATAAAATCTGTTCTGATGATGATGATGTATGGAGTAAGCGGTGTTCACAACTAAGAACGTTAACAAAGATCTGTGCGTAGTGTTATGTGCGCATATATTGTATATATATTGTGCAGCGCAGAAACAAGGAACAACCTATTCACTGACACGGAGGACTCATTCACGCTTCGGCATAAGAGTTTGTGTGCCTTGCGGAAGCAATCCTACGCTCGGTAAAAGGCTGTTTCTAGCATGGTTCACTGCCAGCCTCTGCACCTTGCCTTTCTGGGGTTTTTACCTATACTTTCCTTTAAAATTTGCATCTCTGTTTACTATAAATGTTAATTGTTTAACGTTAAAAAGTTCAAATTTTAAAATGATAAACATCACTTAACGTGAAATATAATTCAAATTTATTTTAGTGACATATAAAACAATAATCATAATAAAAAAACACATAACTGCAGATCATAAATGTTTACAAAACCAATTTTATTAATATATACTATTATGATTATCACATACTTTAAACAAAAGCACACACTAAAATTGCTCAATATAACAAGCATATAACAACATATTTAAAAAATAACACAAAAGGAATAGCCTAAAAATGACATATTAAACTAACAAAACGACATCTATATCATGTAACCAAACAATTGCCAAATTCTTTTAATAGTTAGCTAATAAACAGTTATGAATGAATGAATGAATGAATGAATGAATGAATGAATGAATGAATGAATGAATGAAGCTGTGTGTTGAAAATCAACAAGTGCTTTTAGTTGTGAATCTGTGAATACTGAGTAATTTTAAGAAGCTAAAAAGTCCGTATGATTCACATTAAGGAAACACATCCATTCATAAATGTACACACGACAGGAGATCTGTGGTTAACTTGCTTTTGATCTCTGAATGTGTCTTTCGGATCTCTGACGTGCATGCATTTGTGTAAAATACGGTCTTAGTTGTGAATACAGTCCAGCATCCTTACTTCTCCTGGCATGCATGAATAAAATATATTCCCCTGAATCTCAACATAGTCAGGTGTAAATTTCAGCCTTTGTTCCTCCTATTTTTAAACTTTAGAACTACTCCAGTAATATCTAGAGGGAAGTAGTCTGCAAAAACCCTGTTGACTATTATGGATTGAGTGCCGGATCTGTGCAAGCAGAAAATGCAGCGAATGGTAAGTGCACACGTGTCCATATGAGGCTTCCAGCAAGAAGCTTAATCCTCCGGATGGAGGTTTCTGTAATTGAAGTCCTTCCGAATGCAAAGTGAGGCGAGCGGCATGAATACAGTGAGTATACATGGTAGGGAGGTCATTAAATTGTACAGTAATGACTTGGTTAAGCCCTTACACATAAGTCTCATAGCAGCAGCCTCATTTTCCGTGCTGCCGGTGTGTCAATGTTAAGGGAGGGGCCTGCTGTTGGAAATTCTGTGCACGGGACGGGAGTGGTCTCCTCTTACACGCTCTGGACATAGAATCGCACGGCAGCTTTGACAGCCAGTTACAACCACAGACACAGCGGAGTTCTTGAAAATGACCCTCACATATACACATCTAGAGGCTGATTCAGAGCTGCACTTACATTTTTTTTTTAGGTGCAGGTGTAGACCTGAGAAATACCAGGCTGCACTGCAAGGGGAGGAAAATTTACATTGTGAGAGCAGAATTAGAATTGATGTGATTGAAGTGATTCGGCATCTAATCCTGGCTGGTGCTGTGGAAATATAAGTCTAGATTAATATGATTAATTAAATAAATATAGAAATCTAAGATTATTATTATTATTATTATTATTATTATTATTATTATTATTATTATTATTATTATTATTATTATTATTATTATTATTATTATTATTATTATTATTATTATTATTATTATTATTATTATTATTATTATTATTATTATTATTATTATTATTATTATTATTATTATTATTATTATTATTATTATTATTATTATTATTATTATTATTATTATTATTATTATTATTATTATTATTATTATTATTATTATTATTATTATTATTATTAGAGGACCTGATTCACACTTAAGAAGTTTCTTAAAATAAGAACTTAAAGTCACTCCTGGGCTAAACCATGTTGATTGCAGGGGAGTCATATTTCATCTGTTGGAAACAGTACTAGTGTTTACTTTTATAATGTGAGTACTACTAGATAAAATGAGAGCCTGTGTTTCAAATTCTATTCTATAGGTGATGTGCGCCTATTTCTGCATATTACGGTAGCTGAGCATCACAGATTTTAGAGGTGTGAGATGTGATGTAGATTCGCACAATGTGCCGTTCTGGAGGCACATCAAGTAGAATAGAATCTGCTCCTATGACTTTTGTAATATATTTAAAACAAAGTTTAAGTTTTCATTGTTGAAAAGATTATTTATTAATATTTATTTATGCCAGGGGGATATTGTTCATACATTGGATTGACAAATCAGGACACAGTCCTTGTTCATAAGATTCCTATTTATCCTAGACTAGCTCTTTAATAAGTGTATCTCCTTAGTAGGTATATTGCTGCCTGATTGTTCAATTTGGCAAAGAAATAACAAATTTGGGTTTAGCTGACGCTATAAATTGAACTAATCTCTATTATCAAATAGAGGTCTTACATCTGCTCCTAAAGGGATGAGCAACAGCAGAAACAAAATATATCACGTGGGACTGCTAGACAAATTCTATATAAATATTTATAAAATAGACTAAACAATAATAAAAACTTTTAAAACATCTAATGCTTCACAATGACATACATTCCACATAAAATGCAGTAATATATAATCCAGCAGAGTGTGTTTTACATCGAACCATTAGAGTCCTATATTCATTACATCAAAGGGACATTATTTTATACTTAAGCTATACCATTATATGCTAATGCTTCTAAAGTAAGTGCTAGCCTTCAGAACGAGCTAAGCATCAAAAAGCAACGATAAAAATTGTTTTTTACCCAGCATTTTTTTTCTTACATGTCGTCATATCTGCAACTATAAGCTATATAACTGCATTTATGTGAAATGTACATGTCATTGTGAAGCATTAGATGGTTTTAAAGTTTTTATTATGTTAGTCTATATTAATAAATATTTAAATAGAACTTGACTTGCGCTCCCTTGTGGTACAATTTGGCAAAGTTCAGATCTAATCTGCAACCAGTAACCTTGTCAAATACAGCAAGGGATCCTGCATCTGTTGGGAAACTACATGTCCCAGGATGTCTTACCATCACAGCTAGATATCCACAGATAGCTTGTCTCTGATGTAATAAATCTTATGTGCAGTATGATATAGTTCAGCATCTGAGCAGTAAAGGCATTACAGAATTATAGCTAAGTTAGGAGGACATTGCTGATTTAAGTTGGATATTTTCTCTGCCAGGTTACATTCATTAGCTTCTAAAACCTGGAAATCCTTCATATTCTGCTGTCTGTCAATGTGGTCACAATTTGTTGTTTAACTCACCATCAAACTTTTTTTTTTTTTTAACATGTCTTTCTGTACTTCTGTTTATTTGCCTGTAGAGGGCAGCAGAGATTGCATGTCTAAGTTTGTTAATTTCACTTAACTTTAATTGTTTACAAGCAGGTGGAAATATGGCACAGTTCACATGGGTTAAAACAATGTTTTTAGCCTTTTTTAGACTTATTGAATTTGGTAAGTGTTGAACAGTCATTTAATCTACTGTTGTACCATCTGTTAGTCAAGTGCTTATTAAGTTTTTCTTCTTATCAAATTGAACTTTTACAGTGCAAGAGCCAGTTTTTTGGCCTACCTACACAAATCTTTCGAGAGAGTTTTACAGTCCAGTGCACATGGTCGCCATGTACATGGATACATTAGGTGTGCATGACAAAACACTCTTACCTCAACTGAACAATGCAAATGCGTCTTATTATCATTGAAGTAGGTCTTTTGCTGTTCTGTCCATAGTCTGTTATTTTATTTAAAAAAAAAAATTGTTTGTGATAAATTAGCAGGAGTTACCAGGTCTTATAGAACTGTGACTCCAAAAATAAAGGACACCTTCACTACAGTTCTAAAAAGTAGACGTTCTTGCCCAATGCAATCAATCAGATTATAGCTATCATTTTTATAACATATTGTAGATTAAAAATGAATAGAATCTGATTTTTAAAGTTGGGCCCCCACACAAACACTTTTTAGAGGTTTTACTAAATTTACATAAAAAAGGCTCAATCTAAAATGAAAAAGACCTCTTCTAGTTCTATTTACAAATTTTAAATGAAGACTTTGATTAAAACAATCTTGAGGAGACTCCACATGCTGACCGAATTATCTTCAAGATTTAAAGGCTTTTTACATTGCTGGGTATAGAGATCTGCTGAAAGTAATCTAACAGATTAAATTTGGGAAAGATACGTTCAACAGATCAAAACATCTGTAGCAGATCATCTGTCAGAAGCACATACTGACAGGTAATTTTATGGAATGGTCTTTTGAGCTGATGATTTGCCAAGTTATCTGTGTATGTCTGGCTTAAGTCGTCACTCTTGTAGCGCTAAAGTGGGGTAGAGGCGTCACTATTCACCTGATACAGAATTTATAAATAAGAGGAAGTCAAATTGAAATTTTCTCCTTCACTAAACAAGGGAAGTCAAGTTATTTAATTTTTTGTATGCAAAATTGCTTATGCACATAGATACTGACCAGGATTTCTTTTAAACTGATATTTAGACTTCAGCTCAGAAATGTCATCTCTCAGCTCTAATACTGCTTACAGCAGCTTAAATTTGCCATCCCCTACAAATCATCATGGTTTTCCCCAGGTATAAATTTCCATTTGTTTTCCTTTTATTTTCTATCTCTGAATCTAGTCCAATATGAACTTTGTGATAACACCTGTAACCAACCAGGTAATATTGAAACTTGTGTTCGTGAATGTTACAAGATAGCTTTCATTCTAGATTTTTTAGGCTTTCTTTCTACTATCCTTCTAATTACTGCTGGCTGACTTGTTTGATCTGTGACCATATGTAAATCCAAAGCAATCAATACTATTATACGGACCAATCCATATAAAGAACATCTTATAAATTGTGCTATCACTTGCGTCACCTGGTTGCTTACCAGTAGAGGCAGTGACATCTGTTTGATGGAGGGGAGGGGGGGGCACGTTGCAATTATTTTAATTTTATTATCTTTAAAACCGTTTCCTTCCAGATTGTGTGGATGCACATGTGAATATATTGTCTATCTGTGTGTAGTTATTACACTGTCTCTCTGTTACTCGTTTTATTTTGCAGAACATGCTGATTACTAGAAGTTTTGATGATAAATAATGTTTTTTGGAGTAAAAACAATTTATTATGTATTTGTAGCAAAACCATTTTTCTCAGTAAAATGCAGTTTCATTCCACCTGTGTCTTCTGTCATTTTTTCCCCAATAATATAATTTTTTTTATTTAATTTTTTTGAAATACTGCTGTAAAAAAATATTGGTGTGTTATTAAAGATAATTATAACAGTACTCTTCTTACATACAAATGATTTGCACATTAAGGACCTGATTCACACTTAAGCTCTGGCTTCGTAAGTGCGGAATCTCCTGCAATCCTGCGTGCTACACATGCGTAGTAGGTCATTTACAACATACCAGTGAGTAGTTTAGGAAGAAGGAGGCGTACTAATGCTGTCTCAGGGAGGTTTCAGTTAGAAGTGGGATGGGGAGGGATTTAGATTAGCCAGTAAGGTCGGAGGGAGGGTTTCTCTGTGCGTATTTTCCATCTTAAGAAGTAAAATGCGCACGGTTACTTAAGGCAGCTCTATGACATTCTTAAGCGTCATAAGGTTCCTTAAACCGGAGGGTGAATTAGGTGCGGTTCTGTCCTTGAGTGTGAATACGACGTTTCTTTATTCTCCCTCCGTCCCGCTCTAATAAACACTGAACATTTTTTCTGCAAATAAAGAAACGTTGCTAAAGATTCCGATTATTTGAATGATTTTACTAAACGTGATGTGGCTTCCAGATCTCTTATCTGACAGAATGGCATAAATATTAAATGGTAGACAATAAAAATAAATTGATATTGCTGGAATCCAGTTTTCTGGCATTGAGCCGCATACAGAGTGCAGATGCTGAAAAAGCACAATAAGCCATCTTATGCAAAGCTTGCTGACTACATAAAGCCCATTCATGGTATTCAGGTATTGTGTCTTACTTACACCACACGGACAATTAGACTCCATCCACAAAGCACACGGCTCACCGGTCAGCACCGGAATACTAACATAATATTCCTTTTACGTTGTCTGAGAATTCCATGTCTAGTCGGCAGTTACATTACCTGCTCCCCTCCCACTTCTGCCTAAAAACGCGCCACCTCTTTCTACATAAGTTACAGCGTGCGGTCTTTAAAGACTACACGTACGCTATCTACATACCGATCGGCTACGTAGATAGCATAACAGACCTACTATGCATGCGCAGTAGGTCATTTCAGCCAGACACGCACTTAAAAAGCAGAAGCTTCTTAAGTGTAAATCAGGTCTAAGATTATTTTTCATTATTTCATTTATTTCACGATTCTTTTATCATTTATTGCCCATAGAAAAACAAGAACAAAAAGTAAGTACAAAAACTGAATCAAATGCAATGGTTGTAAGTAGAGACTGAAGCAGAAAACTGCAAAGTATCCGGTAAATGATTTAACACTCAGATTGCTGGGGGCATCGGATACTGACCACACATTGCCCCAGTAATTGGTTCTATCTGCATCCAACTTAAAATACAGATTTATCTTCTTTTTTGTATTTTAGTCTAGATCACGTTTTAGGCCCATATTCAGAGTATAAAATATATGTCCGGTATTTAGCGATTTTAACTACTGCGCATGCGTAGTCATTTTTAACGTAATCTACGTATCTTTTTCTTACGTAGATTGCGTAAATGCAATCTTTCAGTGTAAGTGTTCAGTTACGGGCCTCAAAGTGTAAGATTTGCAAGAAGTAAGTGTTTATTTGTTTTTTATGTAAAATGTGATCGTTTAAAACTAGCATCAACAAAGTTTCCACCAAATGAAATGACCATTAAAGGGGCTTACACAGAATTAAAAATGCTACGTTGCATTTCAGGAAAGCTATTTTTTTTATTTGCATGCAGGAAAAATAATTGCTGCTTTTGCTTATGACGCACAAATAATGATCTACAAAACATCGTCTCTCATCTCATTTTGTTGGCGTATTTTGAATTTGCTCCACCTGCCGTTCTCCACGATATCGTCTCAGTTCCCATCAGCTCATTTTCTGCCGTTGCTTCCAAATCTGAATCAGCCCCAATCTCTGACTACTACTGTCATTGCCAGATACCTGCCGCTCGGTTTAACGCATTACTGAAAAACAATATTGTCCTGATAGCACATTAAGGTACAAGCGCTATTTCTATTTTATGTGTGAAGCTATTTAGCCATAGAGCGGTTTGATCACTCTAGAATTAGTCAGCTGTGGAGTTAAATAGGACACTGAGAACATTTGGTGCTTTCTTTATCGTTCTCGGAGGTAGTTTCAGACAACTTAATGACAGACATGAAGAGTTAAGGTACAGAAAGTATTTTCTTCCATGAAGGGCCAGTGACACAGAATGACTTTGTAAGAATTATTCTTTCAAACCGTCGGAATTTCTTTCCCATCCTGTTAATGATCGCCTCGGTCTTTCTCTGTGGACTTTGTTACTTTCATATGTTGTGACCAGATGGTTGATGGGAAGTTTCTATTTAGATTTTATTGATTTTATTTTCTTCCTTTTATTAAACTGGTTATTTTGGCCAGATAACGACACATATACCATCAAATAGAACGCTGAGGCGTCTCTGTTATGCTAACAGAATTGTCGGAGGTTAATAAAAGTTGTGAATTTAAGGACAAACTATCAAGTGTTTTTCTGTTGTCTGGTTTGGTTCTGCACCGGTGTAATCTGAAGAATGACTGAGATAAAGACGGTATTCACACTTAAGAGTGAGGTAGGTGTGGACACAACCGCATCTAACTCACTTGTCCTGCTCCTAACACACCCCCCGCACTTAACAGTGCACTAGGTCTACCGTATCTTACCGTTCGGATATTCTTCTTAAGAAGGAAACTACGCACGGACATTGCCTCTCCCCTCCCTCCATCGTCTAATCTAAACCCTCCCCCCTCACACTTCTAACCCCCCGAGGTGACATTAGCACGCCTCTAAACTACTTTAAAGACCGCACAAGGGCAATCTACGTCCCTAACTGGTACATAGAGTGTGTAAATGACCTATTGTGCATGCGTTGTAGATCATTTCGTAATAGACCGTGCTTAAGAAGCAGCTGCTTCTTAAGTATGAACACGGTCCAACAAGTGGAACTTAGAGCTGATTGGCTGATTAGCTAACAGTTCATAAGAGAAAGGAGCAGACCAAATGGTGCCCACAATACACGCATCACAAGTCATTCATCATAATTGTGATATTTTATTGTGCGGCAACACACTGATATTCATCCTTCAAAATAATCCCAATCATGTCTTGCATAAACTTAATTACGATTTCAAAATTAATTAACATTTGAATTTAACCAAATCATTTAATATTTTTCACATGTAAAGCCTGTGTTTTTAGTGTAACTTAGACCATATTATTATAATTTTTATTATAATTCCGCTCACAGCGACATTTTCTTGTGTTTCTTCCAGTGCCCATTGGAATAGATCGTGAATAGGCTTCTACAGGTGGGGACAGATGGTGGTTGTAACACTTGTCAGATGACATAAGTCTGCAAAATTTGGGCAAACTCGAGTCCCCTGACACAATAACCAGATGACCCTGAAAATCCGAACACTAATGTGATTCTATTAAGATGGGGAGATGACCTCAATTATCCTGTACTGTGTGGTCAATATATGATGCCCCGAACTTTTGCAGGACATTGTATAGAGTGTCTGGCCAGCTTTATTCACAAGAGTCTACACCAGCTGCTCCTCCCACAGCGTTCAATGCTCACTGAATGCTCATATGGAAGTTCATAACCCCGCCCATACTGTACCATTTTAATGCCTCCCCCGCCCACACTGCGTATAAGCTAATGTACGGAGGACTGTCAGAATTCTGAATGTACGGAACCAGGTCTACGTGTTCAGAACTTTGATGCGTAAAATCTGGCCCGACTATGCGCAGTGCACTCCCAAAGCCTGACTTATACATGGAGCTTACATAAACAGCCTGATCTTTTTAATTCTAGATCCGGTTCCTAGAACCTAAATTTTAGAACCATGTGATCGGCAACTGAACGTGGAACACTGCACATTGACTGCATTATATTGCGTCTACGTCTTATGTGCCACTTATTACTTTGCTTTAGTTATAGTTATGTAGCACTGACAACTTATGGTATATCTGTGGATCTGAAGTTCTCTACCTGGGACATGGGCTGTGTGGAGGAAACTAACAGGTGACAAGACAGGGATGTAGAAGATCCCAATTCAATCATCTGCTGTGTTGCATGGTGAGAAAATCATTAGCATGTACATAATTATTGCTACATAATTTATATAAGTTATGTATTCTATAGGAGTCTATGATATAATATAATATAATATAATACAATATAGTATAAAATAATATAATACAATACAGAAAAGTATAAAACTATAAAATATAATATAACACAATATGATACAATGCAATACAATATAATATATAATATAATATAATACAATATAATATAAAATAATATAATACAATAAAGTTTAATACTATAAATTATAATATAATATAACACATTATAATACAATATAATACAATATATAATATAATATAATACAATACAATCTA
This sequence comes from Limnodynastes dumerilii, assembly GCA_011038615.1. Lineage (NCBI taxonomy): Eukaryota > Metazoa > Chordata > Amphibia > Anura > Limnodynastidae > Limnodynastes > Limnodynastes dumerilii. Next base: position 122,744 of record WWET01002988.1, read on the forward strand.
ATATAAAATAATATAATATAATACAATAAAAAATATAATATAATATAGTATAATGTAATATAATACAATAAAATATATAATATAATACAATATGATACAATGCAATACAATATAATATATAATATAATATAATACAATATAATATAAAATAATATAATACAATAAAGTTTAATACTATAAATTATAATATAATATAACACATTATAATACAATATAATACAATATATAATATAATATAATACAATACAATCTAATATAAAATAATATAATATAATACAATAAAAAATATAATATAATATAGTATAATGTAATATAATACAATAAAATATATAATATAATACAATATGATACAATGCAATACAATATAATATATAATATAATATAATACAATATAATATAAAATAATATAATACAATAAAGTTTAATACTATAAATTATAATATAATATAACACATTATAATACAATATAATACAATATATAATATAATATAATACAATACAATCTAATATAAAATAATATAATATAATACAATAAAAAATATAATATAATATAGTATAATGTAATATAATACAATAAAATATATAATATAATACAATAGTTACCGGAAACTCCGGAATTAGTGTAAATGGGCCAGATACAAAAGTATTTTTCTAAGAATTTTGTTTTCCTATTTAATCAATAAATAAAAGTGTTCTCGCTCTGTTAAGGAAAATATTTCATCCTTAGGGTGGCTATTATATGTGTTGAAATAACAATCCCTATTACAGCCTTTTTATTTCCTGTATGATATATAAGAATGTAGATTGGAAGGTTACAAGGTTTATTTATTCTCTAACTTACCATCAGTGCTCATTTATAATAGATAGAAATAATTACTTTTATTAATTTTTCTGTTAATCATAAATATTTGAATCTGCTGCGTTTCAGGGCTTATTCTCATGAAAGCGTTACACTGCCATCTTCTGGACAGGAAAGGTAACCACAGGCATCTTCTTCTAGAGGTGCAGGGAAAAATCAGTGACTTGGTTGAAGGAAAGAAATATTTTTGATGTCATGATGCCCTTCATTGGTATCTGAAGCAAGACATCCACTCCTCCAGCTGGCTATTTCATGGTACACATGGTTTTAAAAGTCTCTCTATGCATTTGCTGCCATTTATGCTCCTACAAGTTATAAAGACTGATTTATTGAGTTAATCAGGCAGAAATGCGACTGAGAGAAGACTTCAGCAGAGCTGAGTCCTTCTTAGCTCTCACCCGCCCTGGCTGAATTATAAATGCAGCTTTTATTGAGGGACACAGAAGGTGCAAACATTTATTGAATAACTCAAGGTGGTTAAAGGGAAACAGAAAGGGCAACAGGGTAATGATTGCCCATTGCATCTAGAGCCTTGACCCAAAATAAAACAATGTCTCAACAAACTCGGAGGTAGACTTTTTTTTTCCTGGGAACTTATAAATAAATGCGACACTAAATTTAAAGTGCAAACATTTTGCAGAGGTGAACAGACAAACCTCTATACTGCCTAACAATAAAGTCTTTACTACAAACACATTTCTAGATTGACTCAATCAGTCAGCCCTTTCTGTCTTTTGTCATTATTTACTTCATCTTTTATTCTGCTTATATCACACCCAGATCCAAGAAATACAAAGTATACAGGTATAAATGGTACAATTACACTTATGTGCAGAAAAAACAGCAATAGGTAGATCAGGGTTTCCGACTTTTAACAGCTTTCCTCTGGGAGATCCCGGAGGGAAGCTATAGATGCATACAGGGGGTGGGGCTTAATGATGCAATTTATGCAAATTGTGTCATTAAGCCACGCCCCGACTAATACTTACTTGTTTATAGCTGTAATAGGGATTGCGTCATCAAGTCCCTCCCTGTTCCTAGCCACACTAGTATACTAGTGTTGCTAGGCATGGAAACCACAGTCCTCAAGTCACTTGTGGGAGACTTGACGGCTCTCCCGGGATACTGGGAGAACTGCCCGAATTTCGGGAGTCTCCCGGACATTCCGAGAAACCTAGAAATTGACCTGAAGCAGAGACGAAAGGAGCAGCTAAATCACAAAAGTGGATGAAGGCGGGATCTACCAGGGGCAGGTTACACTCAGGAGTGTTGGAATGTTTTGTTTGGGGGAAAAATTTTGTTTTGCTTTGGCAATCCCAACCTTAATAAATTAACGAATAAGAGAAATATAAATAATAAAAAGAAAGACCGAAGGTCCTCGGTGCTGCAGAAGCATAGATTAAATGACATGCTGGCTGGAGCACTGGGCACCTCCTGCTCCCTGATTTATTTAATGGTTACTAGCAGACTCGAGCTGTTCTTCACTGACACACTGTTGGTTAATAAGCAGCCTTATCGCTGGACAACAGATCAATGATGACAAGGAACAAAAGACAGGTCTGGGGCTCCAAACACACATTATATAACACTGTGTCAGCACATACATAAAGAGGAGGTTTAGGTCACAATATATCTATATTGGGTTTATCACCTGCCCAGCGTCAAGGCACCTCCTGTAGGTGAGATCAATGATGAGTCTGCTTTCCAGCAATATTACAGGATTCCGTGCTGCTACCCTGGATAGAGAAGAGTCCCCTGTTCCAACACCTCTGATTACACTAAAAGGGGGTGAGCGATGAGAGATTAGGAGATGGGAAGAGGAGTGGTTGTGAAGGACATATTGTCTATCAAAGTTTCCTGAGATAAAGGCCCCTTTGTCTCTTCTGACTCATCTATACAGCATTAGGATTGTGTCTTAAACCCGCTTTTAGTGAGATTTTAACAAGCAAATAACTGTAGAAGATACTAAGGACCAGATTTACTAAGATCCGTGTTGGGAAAAGTGGAGATGTTGCCCATAACAACCAATCAGATTGTAGCTGACATTCTCTATCATGTAATAGGAAATTGAGAGCTAGAATCTGATTGGTTGCTATGGTTAAAATCTCCACTCTTAGTAAATCTGACCTGTAATATGTTTTCTGAACGTACAGCGAAAGGCTTTCCATTTCACTGGGAGAAGAAACCTATATTGTAAAGAAAAAAAATGATCAGTTATGCAAATGAACTTCATGAATTTGATTTGTTTGATTACCTCCACATGCAAATGACGAAGAAGAGTAAATTTGCTGATGTAATAATATTTTCCTTCTCCCTATTTCTTATTTTATCTTCATCATTCTGAAACTCGCGGAAGATCTCCGGGTGTAATAATTAAAGCCGCCACAGACTTCTATTGCAGGCTCATTAATATATACTTTGTGCTGAAATATTTAGGCTACTGCATAGGTAATTGGAGAAATCAATCTGAACCTTGTACTTATACAATCGTAGCAAAGGATTTATATAGAGTATATAACAGTTATAATGGGCAGGATTTCACGCACTCTATCTTATCCCTGCTGTTGTTGTTTTATAATTACCAACATTAATCGCAACATAAATAAATCTGTAGAAGTTTCCTATATAGAAGCCAATAAGGATCCAATTCATTTACCATTCGTCTATGCAGCGTTGATACATCGGTGATGGGTGTATGGAAATGGCAAAGTGTAATAACAAGTCACTCAAATCAGAAACACAACTGACATCGATCAGCCAAACCATTAAAGCATTTGACTGATCTGTTTACTTACAGACACAGAGATGAGGACGTTTCCTAGTCCTTAAAATTATTGTTTTGCAGTAATGTTGCATCTCCTCTTGATCAGTAATAGTAGCCCCCAGTGTATATTCCTTTGGTTATCATTGATGAGTTATCATAAACTACCAAAGGCTGACCTGCCCCAAACACCACTCATTCCTACAGAAATAATGGCACGGACAATGGGCCGGATCCAGAACTACATCTTTTAGACCGCATATACGCAATCTACGTATCGAAATGATACGCAGATTACGTACAATAGCTACTACGCATGCGCAGTAGCTATTGTTCATTGAATTACGTCCGTATATGGAAAATGGACGTAGTTCTGGATCCGGCCCAATGTTTGGGCTTTTAAAAGGGGGCATAGATTTTAATATTTAGAAATAAGCGGACTATATGATTTTAAATGAACAGGTGGACCATTAGCAAGTGGGAGGAGTCAGCCGGAATATGTGAACCAACTAAGGACATGCCCCCTCTGTCTCCAGTGTTACCAAAGGATATGGCCAACTTAAGAGCACTACCCTTTTCATATTGTGCACCCCGGTAAGCCAAGGAGGCCTGCTGGGATCCAGTCACAGGGCATGGCTTCCAGTTACGTCTCGAGGGGTGTGTCTTTCCTGCACCCTTCCTTAATGCCCTGAAACCAGTCCCAAATAACTGCTGACCCCCCACAACTAATGTCAACCTATACTCTGACTGAAAATAAAAGAACAAATAACAAAAAACATTAAAGGGGAGGGAGGGAAAAGCTGCTTCCTGTGGACCTAACATATACAACTGTCCATCACCCCTTATCCCCTCCCAAGCCCACCCCCAAGGACTACCCTGATTGGTTCCCAGACTACTCTATTAAATAACCCCTGAAGGACTGGTGTGAGTTGCAGGCAGCCTGGTGTTTAAATGTTTATATGCCTTCATGTCTAGTTGGCATTCTGTTATCTTCTGTTCTGTAGAAAAAGACTACCATCGCTGTAGTGATGGAGAAAAAACAACAATAAAGATATCAATTAAGAAAATATATATTCAAAATAAATAGTGAAAAATGTATCGCTAGAAATTAATCTAATCAAGCCTTCTTAAAAACAAACAATTTATTGCAATTCACAGTCTGGTACCAGATGAAAATTAAAAACAAAAAACAATAAAATGAAACTACTACAATAAAAA
>WWET01002988.1:128479-145588 GCA_011038615.1 Limnodynastes dumerilii
AGGAGGAGACGCTGTGTTGTCCCAGGAGGATAAGTATCGCAGCTCTATCCCTCTTTGGAAGTTTTACCATCTGAGTCTCTCTATTGTTGTATCATCAATGTGAGAAGTCTGTCAAGCACTATATGTGCATTTATTAACGGCATCTAACATCTGAGCTTGGACTATTTACATGCCAGGAAGGCTCCCTCCTATACTCTCATAAGCGAAGTGGACTGAGATTTTTTTCATAGCTTTATATGTTTATTTCTGTCCCATACATAGAAAGACTGCCTTTTTCCATCACGGCACCAAAAAAAGGGACTTTGCTACTAAAATATTTTATTATCGTTGATTGGAGAGTGAGAGTGCATGATATTTGCCACCACCATCAGGACATATTGCTATCCCACCCATGCACTAGCTATCATCAGGATCTCCATTGCTATTCTTTATATAAGGGGATCCACTATATCTAATATTGCCATAGTTGTGGTTTAGGGTGTTTTTATACTTTCTGGTCCAATTTAATTATTTTATTGTAGTAGTTACATTATATTGTTTTTTACTTTTAATTTTCGTCTGGTACCAGACTGTGAATTGCAATAAATTGTTTGTTTTTAAGAAGGCTTGATTAGATTAATTTCTAGCGATATATTTTTCTCTATTTATTTTGAATATATATTTTCTTCATTGATATCTTTATTGTTGGTGTTTCTCCATCACTACAGCGATGGTAGTCTTTTTCTATTTTTGTTCTTTATTAGGGAATCACTATCCCTTATACCAGCTGCGTTTGGTGGGTAAATTACAATTGGAGTGGCTATTGAGATTCACTGAGCGCCTAGATTGGTCTTTTCTGTTTTCTAAAGATCTTCTGTTCTGTACTACTTTAGCATTAGTAGAAATAACTCACCCAACAATTACCATTAAAAGGGAACATCTAATAAGAATTGATTCTTCCACTGTGTAAAAAAAGGTCTAACCATAGGCATTGGAACAAGAATACTGGGGGGTGCTGGAGACACATGATGGGAGTGCTGAGGGGGTGCTGGAGATATGATGGGAGTACTGGGAAGCTGGAAATGCATTATGGGAGTGCTGGGGGGGCTGGAGATATGAAGGGAATACTGGGAAACTGGAAGCACATAATGGGGATGCTGCACATGATGGGAGTATGGGGGGCGCTGGAGACACATGATGGGAGTACTGGGATGGGGGCTGGAGATATGATGGGAGTACTGGGAGGGGAGGGCTGGAGACATGATGGGTATACTGGGGAGCTGGAAGCACATGAAGAGGGATACTAGGGGGGTTGGTAAGACAAGATAGGGAATTATCCTTGGGGGCTGTAAACACATGGGAGTACTGGGAGGGGGACTGGAGACATGATCGGATTACTAGGTAGAGCTGCAGACAAGATGGGTTGACCATACCCCCTAATGGTGTGACCACACCCAAAATGGGTTAGCCACGCCCCTTTGGAGGTGTGCCTTATACACATTTAAAACAGCAAGGTGGGGAAGTGCACCAAGATGAGATGGGGGCACCAGTGGGAGGGCAACATTTTTGCCCCCCTCCCAAAAAAAGTTGTGACGCTACTGAGTCTAACCATAAGATAAATATTTTACATGGTTTCAGGACCGTCATCAGAAACTGCAGGACCAAGAGCCCAGCTGCGGGGCCCCGTCCCATATGTGACATCATCGGTGACATCACATACGGGTGGGGCACCATGAACCTGCTTTAAGAGCGTGCGGGTGCGCAGGAAAGGTCTTGGACTGCTAATGAACAACTCTGAGCAGCGAGTATTGAAGGTAAGATACCACCGATACCTGCTGCCATAGAGCTAGGTAAGTATCGGTGTTCCCCCATCAGGCCCATGACTATAGCCCCCGCTGTCTCTCCTTGATGGCGGCCCTGCATGGTATTAAGGGAAAATGTTCAGTTTTTCAGATGACACAAAGATATGTTACAGGGTAGATACCAGGAAGGGTAAACAAAAAGACTGACCTAGATAGACTGGAGGAATGGTGAAAGATGTGACAACTGCTGACAATTGCCAAAAAAGTCACACATTTAAAGTGCAAAAACCCAAATCTCAATATAGCATAAAACATTGGAAACTTCTGAGGAAGAAAGGGATCTAGGAGTCGCTATTCCATGTGACTTAGAGTTAGTCAAGCAATGCAACAAAGCAATAAGAAAGGCAAGTCAGATGCTGGATGTATAGGAGAGGAATTAGTGTTAGAAGGGAAGTAGTGATGTCACTTTATAGGTCATTGGTGAGGCCTCACCTGGAATACTGGGGTCAGTGCTGAGGCCGTATCTCCGGAAGGACATAAATACATTAGAGACTGTGCAAAGAAGAGCAACTAAAATGGTGCATGGCCTGTGTCACACACCATACAGAGACAGACTAGAGGAGGTAACATGTATAGCTTGGAGCAGAGAAGAGCCATTATAATGGTGCATGGCCTGTGTCACACACCATACAGAGAGACTAGAGGAAGTAAACGTATAGCTTGGAGCAAGGAAGAGACAAGGGTCCAGATTCTGAGCTACGTACGCTAGCCGCTGACGTAAAATCACTCATTTGTATGTACTGTGCGTGCGGCAGATGTTATGCAACGTAACTGACTGTACGTAACTTCAGCGTAAATACGGATGAAAGGGAGGGTCTTCCATACGACTCCCGGAAATACGCTTTGGAGGCGGAGGGAGGCATTTAAATCGTACAGTATGGGCCGGATTAGGCTGTTACGTATGTCAATGCATTACGTACGTCCGTACTTGGAAAAATTAAGGTATGGTTTGGCAAACGTAAATCTAGTAAAGCACGAATGAGCGAAGGGAGTGTAAATACGATAGTGTAAATACGCTACGTCAACAAATGTGGAAACAACTTAAGTCTGGATCTACCACAAGGTATCCCTATCCAGGTACATTAGGGGCATTTTTCATAGTAAGGGGTGTATTAGACGAGATGGGCATGATTATAAACTGGAGGTTGGTAGGTTTAGAGGAAATTATTATTACAATGATTTATCTGAGAGGGTGAATGATAAATGAAATTTGATCCTAAATTTTAAAATCCAATAACTTAAACTCTACTGAAAGAACTATATTTTCACCCCCAGCGTCACAAAATTGTTCTCCCAGGGAAAATGTACCCCCTTTATCTATGTTTGAGCTTCATTCTAAACATCCCTGGAACATGACCTAGTTTTACATTTGATTTTTCTTATTCACTTGAACAACCAGACTACTTATTAAACATACACACATCTATAGTGCTCTAATCAGGAACATAATGTCCCTTTGAAGTTTACTGTGTTGTATTTCTCACTTCAAACCTATTAAAAAAATTGGTTCATTGGCGTCATTACTGAGAATCGCATGGTAGTCGTGATGGGCTCCTCAGAGCTTCTAATACATAGAGTGAAGAGAACAGGTCTCATTATGAGGATGAAAGACAGCGAAAGAGCGGGTGCTCCCGGGAGACCAGTCTCCCACGTTACACATTCATCCTCCTGTGGATTCTAAGTATAATTATCTCTGACCATAGGAGGCTGGGAAACACTCAACAGGTGCAGGCATGAATCAATCGCTGTATCCAGGGACTTCTTTACTTCAGTAATTGGTCATCACAGAACATGTTACAGATTATGATAAGGCCAGGGGCAATGCCAGGGCTTCTTCTGGGGATGGGGTTCCTATGTATAGTTAGAGAGCAAAATAAATCTTTCAAGAGAAATAAACCAATTTACAGTAATACAATTCCTTGTCAATGACTGTAACTCTACCAAATAAATACTAATCTCCACTAGCGTCCAATTAAATCAAGACAAATATACCTATTGCTATAGTTACTTATATAACCTGTTACATGACCTCTTCTTCTACTTAAGACAAGACAGATAAGAACCACATGCTTGGAGAAAAAGAATGCAATAATGTTGGACATTTTATTAAAGTTACAATTTGTTAAAACTTAAAGCAGGTGGCAAGTTTTTTACACGCTAAATGTTGGGCGTTGGATGTGAATAAGTGGGAAATGAGTAGAAGAATGAGTGAGGGAATGAGTGAGGGAATGAGTGGAAGAATGAGTGAGGGAATGAGTGGAAGAATGAGTGAGGGAATAAGTGGAAGAATGAGTGAGGGAATGAGTGGAAGAATGAGGGAGGGAAATGAGGAGAAGAATGAGGGAGGGAATGAATATACCTATTGCTATAGTTACTTATATAACCTGTTACATGACCTCTTCTTCTACTTAAGACAAGACAGATAAGAACCACATGCTTGGAGAAAAAGAATGCAATAATGTTGGACATTTTATTAAAGTTACAATTTGTTAAAACTTAAAGCAGGTGGCAAGTTTTTTACACGCTAAATGTTGGGCGTTGGATGTGAATAAGTGGGAAATGGAATGAGTGATGAGTGGAAGAATGAGTGAGGGAATGAGTGGAAGAATGAGTGGGGAATGAGTGAAAGAATGAGTAGTGGACCGCTTGAAGTTATGAAGGGGGAAATAAGTGGGGGTATGAGGGGGTTAAATTAGTAAATGAATGATAGGGGAATGAGTCAGTGAAAGAGAAGAGGAATCACTGGCAGAATGAGTTGGGTGGGATATGATGGGGGATGATTGAATTAATGATTTGGCAATGAGTAGAGAATGAGTATAAGAGAGTGGAGAATTGGTTGGGAGGATGAATGTAAGAAAATAAGTGGGGAAAAGAGTGACAGAATTGGTGGGGAAAAAGGCGGTATGAGTAGGGGAAAAAGTGAATGGCTGATTGGGGGAATGAGTGAATGAATAACTGGGGAATGAGTGAGTGAATGAATGATTGAGGAATGAGAGGAGGAATGAGTGGGGGAATGAGTGAGTGAATAAATGATTGAGGAATGAGAGGAGAAATGAGTGGGGGAATGGGTGAATTAATGATTGAAGAATGACTTGGAGAATGAGTAAATAAATGAATGGTTGGGGAATGAGTAGAGAAATTGGTAGGGGAATAATTGGGAGAATGAGTGAATGAATGACTAGGAGAATGAACAAATTATTAAGGTATGAGAGGAGGAATGAGTGGGGGAAATGAGTGAGTGAGTGAGTGAGTGAGTGAGTGAGTGAGTGAATGAATGATTGAGGAATGAGTGGGGGAATGAGTGGGGGAATGAGTGAATGAATGAGTGGGGGAATGAGTGGGGGAATGAGTGAATGAATGATTGAGGAATGAGTGGGGGAATGAGTTAATGAATGACTAGGAGAATGAATGAATTATTAAGGTATGAGAGGAGGAATGAGTGGGGGATCAGTGGGGGAAGGGATAATGTTTTTCAGGACAGCTCTGTCTCTGTAAAACATACAGATTCCATCAATGCAAATGTCTTCCATCTCAGTCAGGTTGTGGTATTATAAATAAATACACAGAGATAACCTTCAAAAATGTGACATTTTCATGTTGCTATATATATTGCAATGATATCCCTATGTCCTGGGATTATATTGTTCCCTTAGATTTGCGGTCATTGAATAAGTAATTTACTTGCTTAATTTCTAATAGTCTTCTGCCAAATACAGTATATCACACCAGAAACGTCATATGAAAAATACATAAGAATACATCGTTATCCTGTGAGCCTTTTACTTTCAGAATGTGTACGGAGTTATTTATAACTTTACCTCCATCTGTCCCACCCGATATAGATAGATTGGGCAGCTGTGTAGTGATGGTAAATGCTGGCTTTATATATTTGTAAATAAGATAATTACTAAATAACTCCCTATTTCCAGTAACAAGACTTCTCTTATGCTGCACCAACATACAAACCATCCCTTGTCCAATGATACCTCCCAGCCAGGGGTGTTTTAAGAAGCGAGGGGGCCCTTGTGGAGGGTTTGTACATGAAACTAAGTCTATTATTAAGAAAATGCCTCTATTGCATATTACTCATATAATTACATTAGATGAGGTACATAATATATTTAAGTCTACGCACTAGGGATTTAATGCAGCTGGTGCACCCTCGGATATGACAGAATCCTGGATTCATTTAACAGACCTAATAACTAAATTAATTTACTTATAATAAGCATCCTACTAATTTTTCAGCCTATTGAACATAACAAATATGAAAAACAACCAGGAGACAACACAAACCAATTAATCATACGATGCGTCTCTAAATCTTCAAATTATGAGTAATAAAACCCCACAGAGGCAGCTGCTGAAACTCTCCGCAAAGGAATTTGTAGAGATATCGTGTGACGGGAAATGACCTTTCACCATGATCCTGATTGTGAGCCGTCGCTGATCCCTGTTTTCCAAACAACGAGTGATGATTATAACAACATATCATGAAACTAAGAAGCCCATAAATTATGAATAATATTCTGAATAATATGCCTGCAATAACAGGCATTGTGCATGTACCAGGTTAGTTGGCATTTATACATACTTTATAACTGTTGGTGGCTTATCCAATAAACAGATGCAATGTAATTAGAAGCAGACAATCAGTATTTACCGGTAGTGTAGATCACAAAGTAATACTAAGGATCATGGGCTGTATTCAGAGATCCGTCTTGCGATCAGGCCGCAAAAATACGCACCTACGGAGCAAGACGGAGCAAGTTACATCCACCAAAATCCCAGTCACTCCCCTTTCTTTCTCCGCGCGGACGTAGACTTAGACTTGAATTGACTTGCCCTCACTGGCCGCACTCACTTCCGACCTTATGTGTCGTCTGTGCGTATATTTCCAGCCCTATATCTGTAAGCGCGCCCACTTTCCATCATCTAAACGCCCCCCCCCCCGCCTCGCCCATTTCCATGCAAATCATTCGGTGCAATATTTCCATCGGACTTAGGTGCGGATTTTTCCCCACCCGATTCACAAGTCCATCCCTTAGGCATTTCCGCGCTTATCCTCTACGTTGACGGCTTATAAAAGTTACTACGCATGCACAGTTGATGCGCAGTTGATCCGATCCTAAAAATACGCATGGAACTTTCATCAAACACGGGGTGTCACTTGGGGACATACGTACGGATGGGTGGCGTATAAATACGTACTTGAAAATTTACATGAAAGTGGGTGGGGGGGGCCTTTAAATGAAGACTTGAGGGCACGGCTTTACTGAATAGCACGGAGGGAAGACATAGACGCACGTACACACATAAAGAACAGAGTGGTCTATGGAGATGTAAGTCTACGATTGCACAGTGGAGTGTTGTGGGTGTTGGTGGGTGTGGCCTTGCTATGTGCGTGCCTATAATTGCGTACTTTTAAAAAACGGAGCTTTGAATACGGTCCTAAGTCTCTAATTGGTCAACATTCTAGCCCAATTTAAATAAATATTTCTTGACAGTCTTACTAAGTTATTACATTTCAATGAATATGATTCAATTGAATAAATAATCATTTCCACTCAGTCAATTAAGAAAGAAGAAATATCGTTTGTGTTACAATGATTCATTCCACCCTTCACATCACTTCCAGCAGTCAATAAACTGTAGAGTAGAACAAGAAACTTGATTTAAACAAGTTTTCTTTTCTTCTAGAGAACACTGGAGCTAGAAAGTCAGTAAAACCACACAGAAGAGACATAATGCTCACAAATAGAATAACGACAGACATCTCATTTTAGAAGCAAAGGTCACTGAACAATTGTAGAGCATATCTGACCCCATCCAGATTGCGAAAATAAGACGAAAATAGGAGGAAAGTTACACCATTGTAAAACCATGATGAATTGCAGGGAAGGTGAATTACAACTCATGCAAAGAGTATTCGGGCTGAGAGGTGATGTTTACGTGCCCAAATAACAGCTTTAATATAAAGCTGATCAGTATCTGTGTGCAGTAAACATTTTTTTTCCCTGCATGATAAGAAGAATATTCATTTGAAACCCCTTGAAATACAACAAAGTTTTTTCCACCTGTTTTTCTCTTATCTTCAAACTCCAACGCCCGGCCACTGTTTTTTCATTTTGAACCCAAACACTGAATTTTTGTTTTCTTGAAGTTGCTTTCTTTCTCCAAAGCACCTAAATATTTTTGGGGTAACCAGAATTGTCCCTCTCCTTTAAGTGGGTGTATTTCCGTAAAACATGCTGAAAGACAAATTGGGACAGTTGCAAAAATAAACCCCACTAAAACAATGTTTAAACTGTCTGAACAGCAGAGAAGTGGAGAGGTGAAATTTTTAACTCAACTTTAGATGAACATTTTAATGTAAGCTGCTCAGTATTTTTGTGCAATAAGCACAACCTAAATAAAAAGAATTTTTCCTACAAATTAATTATTTTCACCTTTCACATTGCAGGATGGTTCATGGTTAGTGAACCTATTTTTCTGCTTCTCATTATATGTGGGTAAAAGCACAAGAGTCTGAGTTTTTCTTTTGTCTTTAAAATGATTTTCTGTAAGCTCAATCGTACAGTTAATTACTCATGAAAAGTTCAACATGAAATCTCAGACATTATTATAATAGTTTAGACTAATGAAATATGACAAAATCTATTAGGAAATAAAACATTTACAAAAGTTTCTCTCGTACATTTCTTCCAATAATTTGCAGCCTTTTTCTGAAAGAAACATATTGGAAGAGATTCAAAGTTTTAGCGTTTGGAATGCAGGCACAGGAAATTCACACCGACCCAAATTTATGAGGCTGATCCAGCTTGAAACACTAAAAGAACGTATCCTGTGTTTAGAAGTATCTCACGCAAGTAATGGGCTTTTTATTTACCTAAGAATGGCTATGGATCAGTACTCAAGTACTGTCACAGAACATCCAGGAATATTAAGGTTATATTCTCGTCCCCAGTCATCCAGATTCAAGTGCAGGATTATTCCTTTGTGGTGTATAAAGAAAATGCTGGTTATGCATTGTGCAAAGAAATGATTAAAAAAAACTACCAAATATGCAGTACAAATACAATATGTTTTATATAAAATTTAATTAACATTTAACATAAATGTATTTTTTTAGCTGTACTTATTGATATACTTTTTTTTACATTTATTTTACCTTTAAGCATGGTTTTGCCTGGTTAAAGGCTACTCCAATGATCTTATATAGCTGTGAAATCCTGGCCGGTGCAATCGGGCCGACATAGAAAGTGATGGTAGATGGTAGATAAGAGCCACGCGACCCATCCCGGCTGTCCAGTTGTTGTTGTTTTTGTAAACCTTACTGATCCTGCAAGACCCTATTTAACCCTCAATTTAGTTAAAGATTTAGAATATCTTTATTTGTTTTAAAATGTTTTTAAATTGTTCTACTGTGAAAACCTCCATCACTTCAGATGGAGTCCGTCCGATTCAGGGAAATAGTTTTTTTTGTCCATTTTCTCTGAATCTACTACCCTCCAGTTTATACACATGCCCTCATTTTCTAATACACAATTTCCTTTGATTCATGCCCCCTCCTGTACCTAGTTACACCCCTTGATATATGTGAAAGCTGCTTTCATATCTTCCTCTGGCCCTTCTCTGCTCCAAGCTATACATGTTACTTCCTCTAGTCTCTCTATATGGTGTGTGACACAGGCCATGCATCATTTTAGTTGCTCTTCTTTGCACAGTCTCTAATATATTTATGTCCTTCTGGAGATACGGCTCAAGCACTGACCCCAGTATTCCAGGTGAGGCCGCACCAATGACCTATAAAGTGACATCACTGCTTCTCTCTCTCTAATACTAATTCCTCTCCCTATACACCCAGCATCTGACTTGCCTTTCTTATTGCTTTGTTACATTGCTTGGCTACCTATAAGTCACATGCTACTTTTGTTAATATTTGGGTCTGGATTAGGCTCATTAGCAGGAACACATCGTTACAGTTAATGGGATATGTTAGTCCTCCCCTTCCTCCTCTTGAGGCAGGCAGTTGCAGCTGTGCATTGTGTCTAATTAGCCACAGATTGGTGAGCTTCTGGGCATGTGCAGTGCAAAAATGCATAAAAAGACTCTGTACTAGTGGTGTATGTCTCTATCAGGCCCTATACATGTGAACTCTAGATCCGTAGCATAGAGACAGAGCGTGCACTTGCAAGATGTGCACAGGGAAACATTGGTCTAATAGTGTGACCTGTTTTGCAACAAGACCACAGAACCAAATCCATAGCAAGGAGGCGTGGCCCGAGTTTGGAGGGGCGGAAATAGGCGGAGCCAATTGTGGTAACCGGTTGATGATATGGGTTACAGGTTTATTGATAGTGGATTGCAGAGAGGTGTAAACAATGTAAGAAAATTCAGAATCACTGCACCAGTGTTTAATAAAATGAATTTTAGTTTTAATAAATATTTGATCTTTAGTTACTAAATTCAGTTAAGGATTAGCAGAAAACTTAATCTGAATCAACAAACAGAGCATGAATAGTAGTTACAATTGAAAAAAAGCTGAAAAAGTGCATGTAAAACAGATACAATTAGTAGTAGCAATTTTCACAAATGTAACACATGAAATGCTTTCAGAACAGTGCATGTAAAACAGCTATAACAATAGTAGCAATTTTCTGTCCTATCAAGATGACCAAACACTCTGATGATGATTAACTTTACACTAATAACTATACGCAATAATGTTTGTTAACATTACTTATAGTAGTTGAACTTCCTACTTCGAAATGAATCAATTATGTTTACAAGTAACCAAAATGATAGGAACACTATAGCAGTTCTGATTAAGAAATAGTCTATGCCAATGCTTGGTATTAACACACTTGACACGTTTTTCAGTATTTCTTAAAATATTCCTCAGCACTTTCAATACTCTCTTTAGTTGTTCTGCTACCTCCTGTGTCTCTTAACACCTCCTTTGTCACTTCCCCGATATCTCCGATATTCTCCCAGTCCAACAACACTTTCTCTGGACTTTCCAAACACCACCGATGTTTTCCTCGACTCTTAGCACCTCCTTCAGCTTTCTGTTGTCTAGCAGCAGGCCCTCTCTCCCCTTGCGCTGCCTGTCAACTATAGCCCTCGCTCTGCCCTGTAATCCCCAATCTTGCACAGCAGGGGTGCTACAAAAGTAAGACTGGGGGAGGAGCTGGGCAGGGCCACTGTCTCACAGAAGCTGCAAGAGGCTGACAGCTTAAAACATGCTCATACATGGGGCCTCATTCATCAAAAACGATTTTGACCTGCGATTTTGCATTGCGGGCCATCGCGGCCATATTGGCGTGATTTTTTAAAAAAATATTCAAATTCATTAATACGCGATTTTTTTTCAATCTCAGGAGATAACGTCAGTTACATTGGTCCTTTACTGTTTCTGACGTCACCTGTAGTATAAAAACAGCGCCCCCTAGTGACCTGATCGTCATAAGAAGATGCCGCGATGGAGTACAGAAGATCTTCAGCTGCGTGTCAACTGGAGAAGATGATCCAAGCTTCAAGAAAAGAAAAAAAAACATCTGAAAAAGAACACTTGATGACTTCCCAAGATGAGGACATCAAATGGTGAGTGTAAAAATATTTTTTTATATTTTATACACACGATACATTGCACACACTTCACTTACATTAGGAGAGATGACCACCTAAGGTAAGTGCACTCATGTAGGGTACAATGTTAGTTAGGAAAATATATTTTTTACATGCATACTTTATTTTTTCAATGTAGGGGTTAATGTATGTGTTGCGGTTTGTTTGTTTTTTACACTGTACACGCAGCGCTGCATGATTACAAGTGTAACCATGTTGTGCTGATAGAATTACAAGGATCAGCTTTGCTGATCCTTGTAGTTCCATCAGTACAGCATGGCTACGGCTTGCAGTCATGCAGCGCTGAGTTTTTACACACACAAAAACACATGTCTGTTATACGGACATGTGTTTTTGTGGGTCGCGATCGGCACAAAACAATAGAATCACACCTCTCTGGATACGATTTAATTTTTTGTGATTTTAAGGCGATTTCACCGCGATTCGGTGAAACCGTCTTTAATGAATTACAAACTTTCTATGTTTGTAATGTTAAAAAATCGGGACCGCAAATTTTTGACATGCGATTAAAAAAACAATCAAATCGTGTGATTTGGAGCTTAATGAATCCACTTTGGCGATTTTTAAGCTCCAAATCACGCGATTTTGACCAAATCGAGCTTAATGAATGAGGCCCTAGGAGTGCCAAGCGCTGTTTTAAGCTTGATTACAGTACACGTGAAGGGGTCCCGAGCAGCCTAATAATGACTTTTCCACTGTATGTTTTGGCTAAGCAATGATATATCACCTTTTTCAGCTTTTGATTTGTAAATATAACTTTTGGCTGTTAGTAAATATCTTTGTAATTGCTATAAATGTTTAAGATCATTTTACTAAACATCCATCCAAAAGTTACTGTTTCTTTAAAAAAAAAAGTAACCTCAGGTAAAAACAAGGAAAACCCTGAAAGTTATACAGACGCGGCAGGACGGAAGTTCCTCAACTTTATCTGTAAAACCTCAAGAGCGCCAGCTTCGTGAATAGAAATAGAGACATTGGTCGTGGACGCTGTGGGGAGAGCACTAAGACGACCCGACTGTGACAAAACAATTCCTCGCAGGGCCCATCGTATGCTAATCGCGGTGTAAAATCCTCTCGCTGGAACCTGATCTCGCTGCGTTTCTCCTCCATGGGCGACTTAACACCCCAGACAGACAGACACTTCTATGTAATCTGATGGCCACCTGGGCAGACTCACCGCATGAAGAGACAATTACAAACTCAATGATGCAAAACCTGCATTTAAATCCAGACCAGAGAGCAGATATTCTGCTGGTGCCTTGTCTTACACTGAAAAGCCCTCATTTCATATACAAATCTATTCCTTAGATGCATATATGTGCTCACATATAAACATATTGTGACGCGCTGATTGTAGCTAATGTAACCTGGAGATTAGGGATTGTAATGCTTCTGCATTGAATAGTAATCTATTATATCCCTTTATTGTAATCACACATAAATCTGCTCTCTCCATTCTACATTTACCATTTGATTGATTTTACCAGATTTTTACAGTTACTGTGACTAATAATTTGTTCCTTGACACATCTGTTACTTTATCTATGTTCTCACTTTTATTATTGTTTTGTTGTTTGTTCTATAATTTGTTCTTTTTCATTTTAAAATGATTGAAAAGATTTCTCGTCTTAACCATCTAACCCAGTGGCGGTCTTACATTTTTTGGGGCCCTGAAGTTTGAACTGTTGTAGGGCCTCTTTGGGAAGGAGACCTTGATAATGGGCCATATAGTGAGCCCTATGCTACCAGAAACGAGGTCTAGGTAACTGCTGTTATCTTCTTCAATGCAGAGAGTGACCCTGACAGCAGCTCTTTATTTTGTCTCTGGTCGGAGAGCCATCATCTGGTCGAAGCTGTGTCTGCCGGCCAGCACTGATCAGGGGGGTTCCTGGGTACTAAGAAACCCCCCCTGTGCAGAGCATATTTTAAGGTCAATATTAAGTACGTGTACCCATTTTATCACTAAAATAACCTTATTTTAAAAACACACACTTGAAAAGCTCCATCTATTTTGTTAATAAAATACACTCTTTAAAAGATGTCATAAAAAAATTGCTTAAGTGTTCCTCCGGGATTAGTGGCCCTGAAGCTTAACCGTCATTAGTATTAGTGCTTTTTTGTCATAGAACACACCGGAACAGAGTTTTGGCACCTTTTTACGATGGATTTTCCAAGTTTTAAAAGTTTCAGTGGCAAAATCCTTAAAGCGGTGCATGCGGCTGCTTGTGTGTCAAGTCCGATGCATGCAAACTTCGTCCACGCTTGCTGTGATGGCGCTGCTCGGCTTGTGGCACTACTCAGCTTGTGATTGGTTTGTGTGGTCGCACTGAATTGATGTGAGTTCTGGCACTTTTTTTTGCAAAAAAGCACTGATTAGTTTCATAGTGGATCCCCTACTGATCTAATCCATAAAGGTTCTGCTATCTCCCCTACAGATCTGTTTGAATAATTTACAGAATAGCATAAAAAAAGTTAAAGAATAAATAAATTGTATAAGTATTGGATATGTAACAGGAAGTGGCAACAATTGGCAACATTTTTAAATTTGACCAATTCCAATTAAGTAATTTGTAATTATTTTGCTATAAATTTTGGCATGTCGAATAAAGAGACAAAGCTACACGGACAGGAGAAAATTTCATCTTAATGTGTGAAATTCTTTCTGAAATATAGTTCCTCAAAAACTGTGTCCCCACCACAGGAAGTCAATGGCTGAATTTTGTTTAGCGTAAAACTCAATATAAGGACAGTATTGTGCCCTTTAAATTCTTGTATAATGTGACAAAGATAGGACATTTACCGTATGTTAACTTTTTAATTCATGTCCTGTATTGGCAGAATGCATATTCAAGATTATTATGTAATGTATATTTTATGAAGCACATACATTTTTTACACTTTTTGATCCAATCTAGTATTTCTTTGTCTACGAGACCTTAAGCTATTGTGTGCAATAAAGCCTGTTAATATATAAGAATTATATGAGGGTCCATGTTAATTGTCCTCATAGAATATTAATGGACTCATATTGTTTAAAAAAATTACCAGTTATGTATTTGATCATTTCACAGAAGATATTTTATATTGATGGTCATTCAGGAATTAGTTGTGTTGTAACATCTGAGTTATATATTGTAATAATTGTCTAGCCTATGTGTTCCCAGGAATGTATTTTTTGACCTTTCATAGGGCCAGATCCTAAACTACGTACGCGACTGATTTTACGCTAGCCGCTGACGTAAATTCGCCCATTAGTAGTTAATGTGCATGCCTTTCCTTAAACACTGTTTCATCTCCTTTCCTCAAACATCTGCCCCCCATCATGCCTGATATGCCAATATTTCATATTATGGCTCAGCATGATCTGATTTACCTCAGTTGATTACTACTTCTCTAGTTCTAGTTTGATGACATCATTAAGCCCTGCCCATCCCTAGTTACAATAGATATTGATAGCTGGTCGGGACTTGCAGGTGATTTGCCGGCTCTACCGGGATACCGCGAGATCTGCCCAAGTTTTGGGAGTCTCCCGGATATTCCAGGAGAGTCGGCAACCCTGGTTTTTACCTACTTTTAATGAGTGTTAAGAAGATTCCATGAATTGTGATTGATCTCCTGGGCTTCCTAAATCGCTGGCAATGTCTATGGTGCTGATTCATCTGAAGATGCTGTTGACGCCATCCCCTGTGGTATGATGACAGAATGCAAAAAATTGTGTCATATTTCTTTGCTTTGAGGTCTATGGAGGTGGCCATTTTCATAAAGATCAAGCTACAATTAAAGCCTGACAGTTATGTACAATAGCAAATCCATAATGGAGACAGAGATGTAAAACGCGCTTTGCTCTCCAGTTAATCAGCAGTGGTGACAGCTACTTTTGGCTTTTGCATAAAGATGAAGCTGTTAGCAGAACGCCAGTCACAGAGGAAGGTGCGAATATTCATGTATATATAAGCATGTGTCTACACCCATCTTAAAGTATCCTCCCCAATGACCTTCCTCTTTTTTAAGAACCTAGGGAATTTAAGAGAGGTTAGGCAAAAACTTTCTTAATTAGCCGCCATACACACACACAACCAAGAACTTAAAGATAAGGGAACCCTATGGCATTCCGGGGGGGTGTCAGGGGAGTCACCTTGCTACATTTTTTGTATAATTAAGAACCATTCTTAAGCGTGAAGACGGTCCAGCAACATTTGGGCAAGTAGTTGCCATATCAGCTTTATCGTTTTAGACGGGATTCAAGTTTAGAATAAATGTATTTTGGCACGGGTACACAGCCAAAGGTTTAATTTTGACAAGCCAACATTTACTCTCCCCATCTAATGGTTAGGATAAGAGCTAGGAAGTAGGGTTAGGTTTAGGAATTAAGGATAGGTTTAGGAATTAGGATCAGAGATAGGAATTAGGGTCAGTTTTAGGAAGTAGGATTAGGTTTAGGAATTAGGATTAGCGTTAGGAATTAGGGTTAGGTTTAATGATAAACAATCACGTCAGCATTGATTAGACAGGTTTTGCGGTAATGATCAAGAAAATATCGGTCAGTGATTGCTGCCGGCATGTTAACTGTGGAAAATCAGATAATTGGAATGGCAAAACCACACCGGATCTACTCAGTGGCGGGGGAGGTACAATTACTTTGAGGGTCACCAGATGCGTTTATTGGACCACCTCTGAATATGTATGTATTAATGTATTACATATATGTGCATGACTGTGCATGTATAAACGCTTGTTGCTAACTTCCAGATTGGAAACAAGTTAGTTACTCGGGTTAAAAAATTATCATTTATATTCCTTCAATTTAACCTGATGAGATTTATGGATCCAGAATTACATTATGGTGAATTAAGTCAATTACTTGTGAATGCAAGACCGCCAAGTTTCCGTTATTAAGTTTCTAAGATCAAATTTTCCTACAATTATAAATCTATATAAATATAAATTATTCTGATCACTCAGATTGATTTGTGCAGTAAAAGATTGATTTCTCGAGTATAAATTCATGTTAGTTACAGTAAAACAATTACAATAAAATGTTTCTAGTATTTTTAGCTGTTTTATAAACTATGGACCAGATTCACACTTAAGAATGTATTTAGGAACCTTCCTAAATATACGCACAGGCCAGATCCGTAAGAGCGATTTGCAGATAGTAAAGAATCAGGCTGACCACACCCCCAGCGTCAGGAATACTAAGTACGGGCGGTTTTCTAGATGTGTAGATATGAGTGCGGATATTTTTCTTTACTGTGAATGACATGTAAGGCGTTAGGTTCTTAGCTTAAGTTAATCAGCAATCACTTATCCGACCTTAAATGCAACTGTTGTTTAAAAACACAAAAAACTATTTGTATCAATGTCTAAACTATTATATAAGTATTAAATGAATGGTGCTATTGTTTTTGTTAAAATTTTAACTTGTCTCATTGTTTGTTTACTTTTGCTGTGCAAAAATGTTCTTCCTCTTTAATGTTATTAAAGTTTGTTTAGTATATTTAGGGTTAAAATTATAATTATTATTTTTTTTGGTCAAAATTTATTTTTGAATAATTTTATGAATTATTATTATTTTTTTACATTAAAAGTACTTTGCTTATGAAATATATTTACTTAA
>WWET01002988.1:158558-183039 GCA_011038615.1 Limnodynastes dumerilii
CCACAGCCGGGGCCGCCATTAGAAATGGTGGAGCCCAGGACTGAAAATATGCAGGTCCCCCCACCTGGAATTTTTTTTTTTAACATGCATATACCTATCAGATATATATACACAAACACACATATCAAATATATATATATGTTTTTATTTATTTATTTTTAACATACATACATACACACACACCGGGGAATGTATATGTTCACTTATCCACATTGAGCTTTGTGCTTTGTGCCATATATGATAGCCATCTAGAGGTGTCATTGTCAGCACCTTTTAATCGCATCCACAATGTTGTTTGTCTTTTGCACAGAGGTACAGGACAATCAATGTGTGGAGATTGGAATGCACTTTTACCTTAAATCCACTGGGTAATCAAAACCTTATTTATATATGTAGAGCACTGTTTTCTGGAGCTGACATAGATTATATAAAGCATGAGATTCGTCTGCAAACGTTAATAAGATGTTTTGTAGCATCTGGACGCAATGTGAGTTACTTTATCGCTTTCTTGTTTGGGAAACTTATTTTCCTTTAGTCATTTTCTTTGTCTAGCAATCATGCTTTAAGAGAGAGTTTAGCTTCCACACAACCATCGCAGTGATGAAGGGGTGCAAGGATAACAACTAAACCAACTTTAATGGATGTTCTGGCAAAAGTAGCCAATCAGTTACTGCCTATATTTTTCTAGAATGTTCTTATTAAATAACAGTGTCCATCATGGGAAAAACTTCCACTTTAATAGTTTTCGAGGTTCTTTACTAACTCTACACCTAAAAGTTTTCCTTTCCCATGAGAACTAATTGTTTGCTGAAAAATATCCTTTACAAAGTTTACTTTCAGTAAAGTCAAAGTAGGATTGTTTATAATTATGCCGGGTAAAGGTGCTGTGTTACATGGCAAATATATTATATGGGGAGATTAAAAGTGTCAGATTGGTATTACAAAAGGCCTTTTATATTTATTGTTATTGAAATATGTTTGCGCTGTAAATAACGGTTTAGGAAATAAAGACTGTAACACATTCAGATGCTGGAGAGGATGACAGGAGACACAATGAATTGATTAGATGAAAGTATTTATTATAAATCCTTTGATACAGGTCTCCTGGCTGGAACATGATCTTGAATATGTTTAGGAGGCTGAATAGATTTCTCTATGTCAGGCGCACGATTAAAGGGACCCGTAAATGGGTCTAACTATAATTGTATTTGGAAATTTAGCTTCTTACTAACTTAGCAACTTTCTAGCAGTAGAAAATACATGTGATAAATCCATAATTATTAGCAAATGTTTCTGCTTTCTGTTAATGCTAAGAGACAGAGATTATCGTTAAGCACACCTGTAACAATTGGATCAGATTCAGACATCTGATTGGTAGGATCGGAAAACTCCCACTTTTTGGGATTGCGCATAAGCACATAAAGGGAAATAGAATGAAACAGAATCCAAAGATCTTTTCTTCTGTACTTTTATTGTGTCTGTGATGATGGGCCCGGTAGAAGTACCAGGGGGAGGAGTCAGGTATTTAAATTGTACAGTAGGGTCGTGCTCCACCTACCAGTACAGACACAAATGCATCCAAGGTTTAAGGGTCCTCGACTCGGAAATCTGTGTGAACAAGGGGAGTGCGCTCACACGGAAGACTGGATTCGACAGGGATCCGGTATCGGATTTCCACTGACGCTGTATTTGAACCCATTTATGCAGCACCAGTGGAAGGATGCAGCCCATTATCACCAAGGGCCTGATCCAGAGCTACGCTGGCCCGCTGGCAGTAAGTACGGCTAGCGTAGCTCTGGAGCACTCCCCCGACACTCCCCCTGTGGCCGGCGTAATTACCCAATGTTCCCCCGGCTGAAGGCTACCTTAACTTCAGCCGGCATAACAGTAGGTTATTACGCTGCCACAGAGTTGTAACTGGCCTAACCCGCCCTCCCTCTCTCATTTACTTACCTTCCCCCACCTTCCTTCTGTAACGGTTGCGTAGTTACGGCGAGGAATTCCTCCCTCTTCATAGCTACGCACTAGTTACGGCGGCTGTATGCGAAAAAACTGCATTTCTGTTCTGGATCAGCCCCCAAGTCACTAAATCTAAATATTATACCATTAACAACAAATATACTTGTTAAGAGAACAAAAATTACTGAAATAAAGGTCATTATTCATACCTGTAAGACCATAATTATAAATATTAGGATTGTCTAGCTGTACTTTTTCCTGTCATTACAGATGTGACCACATAAACCTTTATATGCCATGGCACTTCTTTCATGACATGGAAAGTAGAGACTCTAAAGTAGAGGCTCTATTGAACACGCTCAGCAGGAGTCCTGATCAGGGCCGCCAGTGTCCCGGGTCCGAAGTTGATGGGGGCTCACCAAGTAGCTGGCCAACATGCATTTTTCTGTTAAAGCAGGTCTGCCGCGCCCTTCCCCTATGTGATGTCACCAATGACATCACATGTGGCGGGGCTCCACAGCTGTGTCTTCCCCTGCATTTTCTGAAGGCGACCCTGGTCCTGATTACAACACTAAATGGTGAGTAAACACACTTTTATTGTTCTCAAGTGTCCCTATCACCTCTCCATTTTGGAAAAGGTGTATCTGGTCACATCTGTACAATAACAATGGGCCTTATCCTTAATAATTTAATAATGATTTTTCATAAATTTTTCGCCTGTCTCTGCACGGGAGGTGGATCCACTCACCCTGTGTACAAAATACGCATGGTGAGCATTGATATTTAAATCATACAATAAGAAAATCCCTTTTGCACAAAGGAGTGCCGGAGGAGTACCCTGGTATGTGGAATTTGGGATAGAAATGCCACTTAAGAATGGATATGGTCCAATTCGTAACGAGAAATTAGCCATAAAAAATACAAGTTTTGACAATGATGGAAAATTCTGTGGATAATATTAAGATAACGCTGTCAATAGGAGATTGGTTGGACCTAAATTTCTAGAGCATTTGCACTTTTAATGTATTTGAATATATGCAGCGTGCCTAACATCAAAGGTTGAAATACTTATTGAGCTGGTTCATTTATATATTCATAATACACTTTAATCACTATAGGAATGTGACTAATTAATTTTTTGATCACTAGCCATCTTGATCAATCCTTATTTTTGTCATTTTTGAACCATTTTTCTTCTCTTTGGTTACTTTTCTCTGATTTTATTTATTTCCCTAACTTTGGTTTGTAATTTCAGATTCAGATCTGAGCGCAGCTGAAGCTGTGGCGGTTTGTGTTCTGATGGGCGTGTTGAGGGAGGGGAAGGGTGGAAGGATGAAGTTAATGTACAGGAAGGGGCGGGCCCAAGCAAGGGCCCCGATCCAGGGCCGATCACAGACGTAACCAAGGACTGTTTACATCAGAACATTTACACCAGCCCCAGGTCATGTCTAAGAGAAGGAGGCTGACTTTACGTGACCCCATGTCAACTTTTAAAGCGTTACACAGTGTCAGAAATTACTGGCGATGTATAGTTCACGTGTTAATTCACCATTGTGTGCACTTATGGA
This sequence comes from Limnodynastes dumerilii, assembly GCA_011038615.1. Classification (NCBI taxonomy): domain Eukaryota; kingdom Metazoa; phylum Chordata; class Amphibia; order Anura; family Limnodynastidae; genus Limnodynastes; species Limnodynastes dumerilii. Next base: position 162,086 of record WWET01002988.1, read on the forward strand.
TTTGACGGAGCACATACAACTTTACCTAACGTTATACTCATTGGGCCAGATCCAGAGCTACATCCGCTAGCATCCTAGTATCAAGAGCGTAACTACGAACGAAGGGGCGTGCCATCCATATGACACCCGTAATTACGCTTTGGAGGTGGGGGGGCATTTAAAAGATACAGTATGGGCGTAGCTTAGGTGCGTAAGTATGTGCAGCCATTATGGCCAACAGTAGTTACGCTTTGAATAGTTAAGGTAGGGATTGGAAAATGGTAAAAGTACGTATGACTGAGGGGAGCGCCTAGGGGCGTGCATAGTAATTACGATAGCGTAAATACGCTACGCATTGAAACGTACAGGGAACGTATACCATTTTAACTCAGTTCTGCATTGGGCCCAATAACTCTGCGTTTGGTGAAAAAACACTACAGGAGAGTGTATATAACCAGCACACTGAAGGAATATACGCTGGATAAGAAAGTTTGCAAAAGACTTATTTACCCTCTTTAAAAAAAGGAAAAAAATAAATGACTAAAGGGGACTTTGAAGCATAACTGGTCTTTGTTCAGAACGTGTTTGGAAGTGTAAACACCGCTTTTACACTCTTCCAAGGCTTTTCTTAGTTATCACTAATTACCACAGCCACTAAAATTAAAAGCTGTTCAGTATATGCACAACGGGGTCTGTCATTGAGCAGGCCCTATGGTACATTCACCAAGAAACGGGAATTTATAGCCACACAATAGGGGTTCATTGTTTCCTTACGTGATGCAGTACAACCGGCGCACTGGCAGAGAGGAAGTTCTCAGGGGGAGCTAGACAGTAAGCAGGAAAAAAAGACATCTTCTGTGAATGCCCTTGAGAACCTTTATGAATTATTCATCGCCACCCAAATTGCATTCTTCTCTCCTGTAGCTACATTGTTTTTCATCTACTACTTACTGAGACATTGAACATTTTCACATCCCATTAGCTCAGAATGGATTATAGAGCACACACACTTCACTAACTGTGTAGTTTCTTCTCGTTGAAGACGTTGAGGGAGTTCTCTCATACATAATTGCTAATCTCATAGCTAAGGTGCGATGAAAGACGATCTATAATCAAAACAGTTGACTAATGTTCTATTTCTGATCCATTGTATTAGGAAACTAAGGTATGGACATCCCAAAGAAGCATAGTTATATTATCCACTGGACTCATGCTTTATATACAGACCCATAAGATGATGTGCACTGCACAGAGGCACAGGGATTGACCTGGTTTTCACTGGAGACCCAGATAGCGGGGATGGGCTTGGGCACAGACCAACACTAGGTCATTGCCCACTAAAGAGAGCTGCTGGGGCCTGAATGCAGGACAAAAGCAAGTTGGTGGAGTAACTGTGCAATGTAAAGTTTACCAGAAACAAGAGCTGGCAGAGAGCACAGGAAAAGGGTACAAGATAAACCAGACTGGAATGAAGATAAATGGTCCAGAGAGTCAGGTTCAGATGAGAAAACTCATGGACCCTGGACAAATGCTGTTCTTGCACAGGAAGGAATGAGAATGGGGTTTATATAGGGAGAAGTAGCCACATGATAAAACAAAGCAGGAAGTGATGTCTGATACACATGGTTTCAAGTTTAAAGACAAGGGGGCAAAATTGTATCTGTAGTAGCTATATATTATATCTGTAATTGAGAATACCATCGTATCATATCATGTTTGTTGGGGCTTCCATGGTCTTATGTGAGGAAATCACCACCTAATTGACCTTCTTTCTGTTACACATGAAGGGAATATTCACGGATCCTTTAGTTAAAGGTGCGCAATTATACGCAGGTACGTTGCAAGCCAACACCCACGACACTCCCCTCACACGGATGGGTTTTCGGTGACTTCCACCTCCATAGAGCACCCTTATCTTAACGTGTGCATTTACGTGCGTATAATACTTACGTATGTGCGTATGTAGCTAACCGCACCCTCAAATGGTCATTTTAAGGCCTTCCCCCACCCACTTTCACGTAACTTGGTCCTTACAGATTTTAACCACACCCCTCCGCACATGTGTGATTCACAAGTGATATAGCCTAAATAAATAGCCTAAATAAAGTGACTACGCATGCGCAGTTACTCCGATCCTAAAAATACGCACGGAACTCCGTGAAAAAACGGATCTGTGAATACAGCCCGAAATCTGTTAGGAAGAAACAGTCTGAGGGTTATGGCGCTGGGGATCAAGGACCCTTAACTTTACCTAGAAGAACATTGTGTGACCAGTGATGGTCAGATATTTTGGAAGATCTAGAATGGCTAAATGTTATCTATAGCTCAGAGAGGGCAGGTTGTATTTTGTATGTTGATGGAACACAGTAATGTGGTATTGGTGAGAAAATAAATTTCATCAGGTCTAGACTAGACCCTCTCTACTGGAATTTCTGCCTGGTTCCTCTGCTGTTCCTCACACCCTAAATTAATACAGTTTCCCCAATCCAGAGAAAAAAAAAACAGTTCATTATATGCCCCATCTGTAGTACCACAAATAGAGATCCTGTCCCTAAGTAATCATCTGGCTTAAAGGGGGATAATACTAAGTACTTTGAATGCCCCCACAATAAAGCACTGATTAAGTATAATTGTGTGTTTGTGTGTTGTTTTAACCCTCAAACAATTTAAAAAATACAATGATCCCATACTCATGGACTATATTAAACGCAATATCTAAGCTATAGCGGATGGTCAAGGTGACCTTGTTTCATACATTTTATCTTCATGCTTCATATCCGAAACTGTAAATGTAAATGTTCAACTCCCTTGTTCCTTTAAGATGCATGTCTAGAGATAAAGATATAACAAAATGTAACTCACCTTGACAAACTAATGTTTGATAAATAATTTGAAAAAGACACGTTCTAACGAGTTTTAATTTCTTATGCAGATGGAGGGAAATGGAAAAGAAAGAGAACAAATTAGCTGTATATAGGTCAATCATCCTATTAAGGTCCTACTGGGAACAAGCGACTCATCTGCATAATTGTTTTCCTCATCTAGATGCACTGCTGAGACAATGCACATTCTTGTTTAGACCCTTGTATAAGTATAATTTAAAGATGGACTACAGATAATGAAATAATAGGAGAACAGCGTCTTACCATAGAAACAGGCACTCGTGGATTACATGTCTTATGAAGGACGTTATTGGAGACTTTTTAGGTATCTTAACTCCCCTCTCAGCATAAAATGTATGTCATGTAAGAGCGAGATTCAAAACACTTGATTGATAATTATATTTGTTGAGTGTTAGAACCACAATCAAAACGTAATATTCAAATGTATACCTGCTCCAGTACCTACTATAAAAATACCCAGACGATCTTAATCCATCCTCATGACTGTTCTCCAATCGTCCAAGTTTCCAAGAGACCAGACAATGAGACCTCACTCTTCCCTTTGCACAAATGAAGGGTTGAAGTTTTGTAGACTTCCATCATATGACTGTCCTTGTCATTTCAGATAATGCCAAATCCATGGAAGATATCATCTAACCCAAACTCCAACCCTAACCCTAGTTCCAATCCTATCCTCAAACCCAATCCCAACCATAATCTAAACCCCAATACCAAACCCATCCTTAACTCCAAAATCAACCCTCATGGTAACATGTGATGAATGACCACCCATAGTGAAGCAGCAATTAGTGGTGATAGATGAGCAGGGACACAAAGGAAGGGAGCTGTATTCAGCAGCTATAGGTCAAGTGTTCAGTAATAGTGGGACAATGTCAATTAAGTCTGATGTGGTTTGCTGGTCAAATTATCTCATATCCAACAATGAACATTCTGCTATTATAATAATGCAGGCAGCGTTCACTATTCTGCATTTTTCTATTAGACAGAGTCGCTACCGCGATACCTGTCTAATAAAATATTATAATGCGCCACGTTTGTTCAGTATTACACTAGCCCCGATCCTAACCCTAACCCTAATAATAACCCTAACCCTTATCCTAACCCTAATTCCTAGCACTAAATCTAACCTTAATCCTAACTATAATTCCTAACACTAAATCTAACCCTAACCATTAACCTTGGAACAGCGAGCAGACCACAGGAAGCAGAGAGAAGACAGTGCATGGGGACAGCTGTCAAAATTAAAACTTCCGACAGTGAACTTGTGCCGAAATACTTTTTTTCCTCAATGTGACTCTAGGTATTAGACTGATAGCTGCATCATTATAAAAATTGTGATTTCCGGAGCAGCAACAACATACCATGTCAGCCATTTCACAATGTGGTACCCTTGTCATTATAATATAAAGTGTGTCTATTTAATGTAGCTGTTGACATTGAAAAAGTCAACCTTATTGTGTTGAGTGTTTCATTGTTGACCTTTTGATTGTCTTAATTTCGATATTATCTGCCTCAGGACAGTCCATTTTCCAGTTTAATAAATTAAGTGCTTCATTGTGAATTGTTACAATGTTGTCTTTTGAAAATTGGACATTAGAGAGCGGTAGATATAGGGGAACCTTATCAGAAATAGTGGCTGGTGTTTCCAGGATGGATGATATTATACAACCAGGTAACCATGGAGCATGAGGCCGTGATCTTCATATAAGAGCCTCACATTGTAAATCTGTAACCTTAATACTAAATACATTTCTGAAAGGATCTTCTGTAAGTTCAGGCTGTAGGCGCTAGTAGCCAAGACCCATCAATCTAAGACACTTGGCGTAAACCTGTCGACCAGACTAATAGAGAGAAGAGTTTTAATTCAGAACCTAATTGCATTTTAGCTCAATTTCCAGATGGTCGTTGATTGCCATTATTTAAATTCACATGTTCTACAATGTCATTAGACCATCTCCATCTGCCTCCATGTTCAGCAGCCTTGCTACACGTGGAGCTGAAATGTGCCCCATTAATAGTTTGGAGAATGTCATTACTTAGAATCCCGGGTCCATGCATTTGACAGATTATTGCTTGTCTGTGATTGGATCACTATCGCTCTTCTTCACGTCTTCATTGTTTTCCAGTAAGAAGAGCAACCTGAGAGCGTGAGAAAGAAGGGTACAGAAAAGATAAGCATTTCCTTCTTTCCAGTGAACTGGACGAGAGGGATGTGGTTTGGTGGCACGATTGTTTTTTTTTTTGCAGAAGACCATTGTACGGCAGTAAATTGCTGGAAGTCTACAATTGATCCGCTGAAAAGTAAGTGTTTTTAGTTAACCCTACCCTTAACTCATTCCTCTCCCTAACATGTTTCCCTCAGCCTGACCCTAACCTTCCCCTTCTTCAGCCTTAACCCTTACTCTCTATGCCCCGCAGGCTAACCCTCCATAGCTCACAGCCTAACCCTTACTCTCCATGTCCCACAGCCTAACCCTTACTCTCCATGCGCCATAGCATAACCCTAACCCTCCATGCTCTGCAAACTAACTCTAACCCTCTATGCCTCGCAACTTAACTCTAACTTTCCCATTAAGCCCTTACCCTAACCCGCTGCAGCCACAACCTATAGCTATCGGGAGCGGGGGAAATAGGTTTCTGTTTCCAAACTTTAGTTGATTAATAATGTTAGCAATAATATATGTCAAAATAGCATATTCCCCATCCTGTATTCTGCATGTACACTCTGCACTCCCCTACCACGTACGGAATGCAGCATCTTATGTCTTAGCCAAGTCCTGCCCCGCCATTGGAGAGTAATTTGCACATCAGCATGCAGCATCTGCAGCATCTGATTCCCTGTTACAGGACTTCTCCCAGGTTGCACCCACCTTTCTGGAATAACCTTCCTCGTCCATTAAGACCTGTGCTTTTTTTGTCATAGAACGCACCGGATATTCCAAGTTTTAAAAGTTTTGTCAGCAAAATCATTAAAACAGTGCATGCAGCTGCAAGTGTGTCGAGTCTGATGCGTGCGTACTTTGTCCACGCTGGTTGTGATGGCACTGCTCAGCTTGTGATTGGTCATGTGGTCGCGTGTGAGTTGATGTGAGTTCTGGCACTTTTTCCTTACAAAAAAAGCACTTATTAAGACTATCTTTAACTCTCCAAACTTTTAAGTGTTCGCATAAAACTCACTTCTTCAGACAAGTTACCAACTTGCACAATCTACTTCTTAACATGTGTCTACCCTACAAATGTGGAAGCCTCAGCCACTGACAACTTGCTTACAGTGCAGGAGGAACAGCTGTCAAGGGGTCCTGGATCACATTTTAAAAACCCATTATTTATGCTGGGTTTTAAACCAGGAGGAGGTGTTATATCCCTCACCAGTAGGAGGCAATAGGAGGGATAAGCACTGAAGTATATTCTTATATAAGGAATTTATAATAAAGTGCTTGTGGTGCTGCCGTCATCTAAGAACAAGTAGACAAACATTGAAAGAGAAGACGAAGGATTTGACATTTACAGAGTGTTTCTCTGTCTGACTTCAGCTCTATATCGCCCACAATGGCATGCAACTTCTGCACATTGACTGTGTATCTCCACCCCGTTCCTGCACCGCTCCAGCCGCGTTTGGGTCTGAATCAGGTGATTGTGTTCCCAACATTTCCTAGCATACACAATGCAAAGTCATACCAGGATACGGTACGCAAGCTGACGTCCACTCCCCTTTGGATCGACCCCATGAACACTTGAGTGCAGCCAGCCGCAACAAGCGATTCGCAAATGCCAGAGACAGCGCTGTGTGGGGCGGTACTTACACATCTGCTCCGGTGTATATAAATGGAGAACACTAATGGATCAGACACCAAGAATCAGAGAAGTTGTTGCTGTTTAATCGTACATTTCATTTTAGTTTCATCAATAGATGTAAATGTGCCAATTTGTTAATAGTGTAATTAATATTATACTTCCCCATCGGATGTCTGCTGTACTTACTGTAATTCTAACCATGAAAACACCTTTACTTGACAGGTAAATCAATCAGCTGCATTTAGATTAAAGCATTAAAATGGTTCTGATGATCTATGTTAGTTGAGATCATTAATCTAAATGTGAAACAATGGCGCAGTCATAGAATATTTATTATAATTAATGATTCACTACATGGGAATCTCCAGCGCTTCTCCATCATTCCACCTGTAAATAAAGTATTGATTATACATTAGTAAATGCTAATGAATGACCTCACATTTTAACAATCATTCATCCAAACCCGGTGATATGACTTGTGAACGCACGAAACAAATAACAAGTAACGAAAGTTATTTCTTTTTTCATTTGAGGAAATTGTTAGTTTGTTCACAATAATAAAGTGTAGCATTTCCTGTTTTTTATTGTTTGCTTAAAAGACCAAAACAACAAAAGGGCTGGATCCCGGTTACAGTCCCCGCATAGAAGGAAGGATTTCCGAAATAGGGACATTTTGGATGTCCCTATTTCAAATACTCCTCCATTTTTGATTTTTTTTTTCAGAATGGGTGAGTATGCTGATCGGCAAACTCACCCATTCCTTTTCAGAAACCACAGCACCCCGACCACGGGAAGGTGAGTAACCTCTCCAGGGTAAAACTGTTAAGGTTAGGGTCAGGCTGTGGGGAAGGGAGGGTAAGGGTCAGGCTGCAGGGAAAGGAGGGTTAAAGTCAGGCTGTGGGGAAGGGAGGGTTAAGGTCAGGCTGTGGAGAAGGGAGGGTTATGGTCAGGCTGCGGGGAATGGAGGGTTATGGTCAGGCTGCGGGGGAGGGAGGGTTATGGTCAGGCTGCAGGGGAGGAAGGGTTAGGGTCAGGGAGTGGTGAAGAGAGGGTTAGCGTCAGGCTGCGGAAGATGGAGGGTTAGAGTCAGGCTGTGGGGAAGGGAGGGTTAGGGTCAAGCTGCGGGGAAGGGAGGGGTAGGGGCAGGCTGCGGGGAAGGGAGGGTTAGTGTCAGGCTGCAGGGAAGGAAGGGGTAGGGTCAGACTGCAGGGGAGTGAGGGTTAGGATCAGGCTGTGGGAGAGGGAGGGGGCTGCAGGGGAGGGAGGGTTAGGGTCAGGCTGTGGGGAAGGGAGGGTTAGGGTCAGGCTGCGGAGATGGGAGGGTTAGGGTAATGGAATCGTGTTCGGTGCTCCGGGGATTGATTGCTATGCCTCATCAAGGCATAAGCAATCGAAATCCCAGCCAGTTTGAAACTGTCTGGGAGAAAACGGCCCTATCGAAATAGGACCGTTCTTTCCAGGGACCCACACTCGTTGGATCCAAACCCCGGCACGCTTCCGGTACATTCAGGGGTCTGAAATTATGTAAGGAAGAGAGGAGTACACGCCCCTGTAACCCCCATCTTTTGGTAGGAGCTTTGGACTTCTACACAAGGATGAGGTTAATATGTAGATCAGAAACCTGGCACATACATATATCTATACCAGTTCCTGTCACCAAATATATATAATGGTGTGTTTATTTATAGCGGGCACCTGTTAGTCTATAATTAACTCCAGCAGAAATGTACTTGAGCGGTGATGTTCTCTAACACAGATACCAAAAAGAAAAAAAATAACGATGCTCCAGACAAGACGCTGTAATCTAATAGAGAGACGCTTGCAGCCATTGCGATTCCCAGCTAATAAAAATGTTTATCCTAATGTGAGCATTTGTTAGCTGTAAAGATGCTTTTTTCATTTTCTCTACTGCTTCCAATATTACTGAACCTGAGGAAATGTATCCGGGTTGCAAACAGTTATACAGTTTAGTACAATTACATCTGATATTTTCCATGTCTGCTCTGGGCGATTTATAAGAGTATGATAAGTAGCAGATTAATACACAAGAATTATTTCTGATGTACTGAAGACTTTTATTACAAAGCTACAGAACCAGTTTAAAAAGTTAAATAGAAAGTTTAACCAAAAATGACTTGATAGAAATATTGAAAGCTCTGAAAAACATAAGACAGAGGGGTGGAGCTGAGGTGACAAGTGGGCGTTCCTTCTTAGTCAGGTGACAGTATAGGCGTTCCCTCTCTCTGTCCCTGCACCTGAAAAACTTAAGCTAGCTCCAAGTCCATGGGGTATATTTACAAAACGCAATTTTTCAAAAATCAACTAAAATCGAGATTTGCTGTGAATATCAAATCACTGTATTCACTAAAGCTAAACTCACGTGAGTTAAAGCCTTGAAAATCGCTAAACCAAAAATCGCCAGTGTGATTTTTTGTATGTTACACATACAACTCACAGTATTCACAAAGGTCGCTTTGACAATCTCGCAGTAAAATCGCCATTAAATCGCCATTTAGCAATTCTCCATTGTCTAGAGGCGATTTAGTGACAATTCACCCTGTGAGCCAGGAAAACACATGTCAAGCTACTTAACATGTGTTTTCCTGTGTGTCAAAACCGACCGCAGCATGCTTGAAAGCCTTAGCCATGCTCAGCATTGCTTAGCCTTGTAGTTCTATCGGCAAAGCATGGTAAGGCTTCTAACCATGCTGCGCTGTGTGCTGCTTGTATAAATAAAAAAAATACAGTGTACACAAAACATACTGATACATTACAATGTGTCCATGTTAAAATAAACCTTTTCCCTAACTAATATTGTATAATGTGTACACTTACCTCTGGTGGTCCCGTGTCTTATACTAACTGTATTGTGATGTAGTGTGTGGTGTTTAAAAAAATAATAAAACATTTTTTCACTCACCGTTTGCTGTCATCTTTCTTAGGAAGAGTTGCTTGTTACATGCCGCATGCTTACCTGTCCTCCGACGCCATCTTCAGCTCTCTGTCTTCTCCCTGCGTGCCGTCACGTGAGCGGACATGCAAATTAGCCACATGGACCCGCTCTCCACAGCCTCCTGGCACGGACTCCAGTGATGCGTTCTGGTTATTTAGCAACCAGAACGCTATTTCCCCCTCGCACGCGGCGCACTGTTTATATTGGCCCGGTCACGCTACTAACCTTCACTACTGGCGCCCAAATACTTCAGGAAGCTGGTCCCAATGCGGCCCTCTGATTGGCCAGCCTCTCATGTGAATAGACCTGCGCCTGCTTGTGTCCCCCGCCGGTTATAGCGTCTGCTGCCCCGTGCTTCTGACTTTATCTACCTCTCTTATCTTCTCATTGTATTCTATTGCTTTCTTGAGTGCCCCATCGTAGTCCTTCCTGGTTCCTGCTTGTTATCCACTTGTGTCATTGCCTTTATCTCTCCTTGTTGTTTATCCCTATTTTGTATTAACCTATTCCTCTCCTGACTGCTTGTTAGTGTCATCCCTTGGGGGATCATCCGCTGTTGTGAGTGTAGTGTAAATCTCCTAGTTAGTCTTGTGTGTCACTGCAGTATTGTCCTCCCAGTTTTGTCCTTTCTGTGTTCATTGTTGTTTTGTCAGTACAGTCCCTTCTGTTACTGCTACACCCACTTACCTGCTTCCTTTTATCCATTCCCTCTTGGTCCCTTTTCCTCCTCCGGGTTTTCTCTAAGGTGTGTATCCTGAAGAAGTCTCACCAGTCTATCCCCACCATCAGGGGCTCTAGTGAATACTCGGACAGACGCAGGCTCTACATATTGGGGAGTGACCCATTTCTTCTCTCTCCTTATCTTAGGTCACCCTGGTACTTAGTCAATGTAAAACCAGGGTACCTTAACACTAATACTATTATACTATTATTATATTATATTATTACACAGATACTGACCAGTGTTATTATTACACTGTTATATATACTTGTACTAGGAGACGTCCCCTCACATCTTTAATACTAATATATTATTATATTATTACACAGATACTGACCAGTGTTACTATTACACTGTTATTTATCACCTCTCATCTCTAATACTATTATATTATTATTATATTATTACACAGATACTGATCAACATTACTATTACACTGTTAATTATCACCTCTCATCTCTAATACTATTATATTATTATTATATAGTTACACAGATACTGACCAGCGTTACTATCACACTGTTATTTATACTTGTACTAGGTAACATAACTTTACAACTTTAAACCTCCCCATAATTAAACATGGCTTTGTCCAGATGTAACTTTCCACATGTTTTTTCCTATTTTCAAATTCTGGATCCTGTACTCTATAAATAAAAACAGAAAAATGGACTTCAATATGAAATATTTGAAATGAATATCAAGGGATTCTTATTGTAATCGAACAGATCTGGACAACCTTGAAGAAAAAATATTTTCACTTCCTTAGTATTTAATATCATCACTGCGCTAGTTTAAATATAATATACTTTTAAATTATTGTTAATCAATTTAAACTAAACTCAAAAATCTACAAAACTCCAAAGATATAATAACAATAGCACAACCCACATATTTCATATTTCTAATACCAGTTCTATAAAATGACTCGTAATTAAAGGCGGAGAAGATATGGATCAATGATAGATTGTAGACACTCGTATAAATATTTCATAATTATGGTGTTTTCTTTGTAGACTCATTTTATTAAATCCTGCAGAAACATTGACAGGAGTAAATGAGACCATTTCACTGGGTTGTATTTTAGACATTACTGCATTATGATTGCCATTAAAGCTCACAAATCTATTCACGTAAACACAACGCATTTCAATTTTTCTGATCTATGGCCTGGAGAAAAATATTGTCATTTTAAGGGACATTTTAATATTTAGCAGTAGGTTTCGGCATGGTTATTTTCTTATGTTCTGGGATCATCACTTAATAAATGTTACTAAAATGTACGCTCGCACGAGATGTAAATTTACTGACGGCCAAGGCGGACCCTAACACTGCAGCCAGGATAAAATGTATTCTCGCACTCTGCCAAGATGAACTATCGATATAATATGAAAAGCCATCAATCACATTTTTGTTGAAGCAGAACACAAAGGACAGTAACTCTCAAGGAAAAACAAAATTAACAGTTTCAACAACCGATGTGGGGACATTACCAGCGGTCTTGCTGAATGGTGATTATCTCAGAAAATACGACCATATTATGCAAGATTTTTGTCCAGGTCAATAAATTTGTTTGTTTTTTTTGTTCCAATATTCCCGTATAGTTTATATAATACAATCTGGTACAATACATGGAGAATAGGTTATTCAGTGTAACTACAATGTGTATTGTGATAAAACATAATGTAGAAGAATTATAATGTGTGTAAGACTGCCATTCTATGGGTAGTGATATCAATATGATTGGAGAGGTCGTTCGGAAATCTATTGGTGTTAAAGAAATGGGGCCGGATCCATAACTCCGGCCGACAGGGAACTTACACAAGTCAATTGCAGGGAACACGGCATCGCACGGCAGATGTTCCCTGTGTGTAAGTACTAACGTACATCACAAAGTAATCGTAAAATTTTAAGTGGGAATCTGGACTTTCTCTAATATTTAAAAGGAAAGTGAGATCTAGAATGTGATTGGTTGCTTTAAGCAACATCTCCACTTTTCCAAACCCTCAGCTTAGTAAATCTGGCCCATTGTGTCCAGATTTCCTACTGACAGCGGGCAGTGCACGGGGGGCTGCGTAACTATGGCCCCCCGCGCACACATAACGCGTGCGGGGGTCTGGCTCTACCCCGTGGTTAGCTGAGGAATGGCTGGATACTCACATACGGTATCCGATAATCGCAGATCAGCAAGCGATTCAAGCTTAGAATTTGAAGACCCATTAAGAGTAGGCAATATGTCTAGTCTCAGAAGCTCGCAGGAGGAATGTGCTATGATATCTCTGAGCAATTATGCAAATTGTGTCATTAAGCCCCGCTCCATGCAGCAATTTATAGTGTTCCAGGGGTGGGCGGGGCTTGATGATGAAATTCATGCGAAGTACCGAGCAATCCTTAGTAACACTAGGGATTGCTTTAATGAGAGGAGAGGGGCGGGACTTGCTGAAGATTTGCCGGCTCTCCTGGGATATCGGGAGATCTGCCCTTTCTCCCTCTATCTCTCCCTCACTAACTTTATCTTTCTCCCTATCACCGTCTTTCTCTCTCCCCTCCCCGCTCTCCGTCCTCGCCCCTTTCCTCTCTCCTTCTCTCTCCCTTCTCCCCTGGCCTGGTGGAATATTTAAGTCACTGCCTATAATGTAATATTATTTCACTGCTCCCCCTCAGCTGTAAATGTGCCAGTATCTTCTGTTGTTGCTGTATTTAGATAAAGAACATTTAATATTTTGCAGCTTCTGCACTGTGAAATAGTTGGGAGAATGTCAAGCTGACCTAAAGTTATATAAATGGAAACACAGGAATAAAAGGCGAGCCAGGACCTTCTCCAAATGAAGATCAATTCATGTTCTGCAGACGCGCTGGTAAAAGCTTCACATTAAAGTAGATTCTACTATTTTGCTTACATAATGTATTGAAGCCGTTTCACCAAAACGAGTTGACCGAGTCGTTGAATGTTCTCATTCCCCGATTATTAGCTCACTGGTGTCATAGTTACAGTATGTTGCCAAAGTCATCTCTAATCTGTTCTTATAAACTGTTATTAAAAGGAAACTTTGAACCTCCGGAGAAAGAGGAATAAACATACAGGACCAGATTCACACCTAAGAAGCTCCGGGCATCTTAGGTGCGTAATATTAAGAATGTAACCACTGCGCATACACAGTAGTACATTTACAGTCTATAACCAGTAAGTAGTTTAGTTAGAAAGAGGTGTAATGCCGCCTCGGGGGAGGGATTAGGTAGAAGTGGGAGGGGAAGAGATTTAGATTAGCCTGGGAGGGCAAGGGAGGGCGGGGGGAGGTGTAATGCTGTCTCAGGGGAGGGATTAGGTAGAAGTGGGAGGGAGTTTAGTTAAGGTGTAATGCCGCCTCGGGGGAGGGATTAGGTAGAAGTGGGAGGGGAAGAGATTTAGATTAGCCTGGGAGGGCAAGGGAAGGGAGGGGGAGGTGTAATGCTGTCTCAGGGGAGGGATTAGGTAGAAGTGGGAGGGGAAGGGATTTAGATTAGCTGGGGAGAGCAGGGTAGAGGTGTCTGCATGGTTAGATAAGGCAGCCCTATGGTACTCGTAAGTGCCATAAGGTACCTAAAAATAGGGGGCGGGATAGCGACAGGAGGGGTGAGTTAGGTACGGATCTGTCCACACCTAATTCACTCGTATCTGTGAATACGGTCCACGGACTTAAAAAACTCCATTGATTTTGTGGAAAAATGCACATTTAAAAAAAAATGGCTGAAAAAATGTTCTTTCAGAGCCCCTCCGCGATTATAGGCCATGACGTTTAAGCTTCATTAGTTTCATAGTAGATCCACCCCAGTTCTCACTTGCAAAATATGAAACCGCTATTTTTTTTAACAACTAATGATGGTGATTTTTAAGTAGATAAAAAAAACTGAAAAATGAGTCAAATGGCGCATATTTTGCCTTCATCCACTTGAAACTGCAAATTAGGCCAAAAACACGCTCAACTCAGAGTCAGATCCATAATAATGAGTGCGTCACCTTATCCCCTGACTCGTATGTCTATGCTGCTGTTACAGAACATTCATCTCGTGGCTAAGTGGCTGGGAACTCTGGAAAAAAATCTGGAACGTCACAGCGAAGGGAGTAACCCAAATTTCCGGGTGTTTATCAGCGCAGAGCCTGCCGGCTCACCCGATGGACACATCATTCCACAGGGTATCCTAGAGAATTCCATCAAGATTACCAATGAACCACCCACCGGCATGCACGCAAACCTCCATAAAGCCTTGGATAACTTTAACCAGGTAACACAACCTCTGCTCTATGACTGTTACCAGACATAGACGCCCCAAGCCGTGACACATGTCTAAAGCTTAAATGACCTGCACCATAATGGTATGGAGTTGGGGTGACTAAATAGGATTTTCACATGATTTATTAACATATTGATCAATTTAAACAGCAAAAAGGAATTAGAATATGTAGAAAGCTACAAGATATTCACCACTAGAACCTGGTTGTAACATAAAACCACAAGTATTTTATCAACAGGACCTGGTCGTAACATAAGACCACAAGTATTTCACCACCAGTACCTGGTCATAACATAAAACCACAAGTATTTTCATCACCAGGACCTGGTCGTAACATAAAACCACAAGTATTTTCATCACCAGGACCTGGTCGTAACATAAAACCACAAGTATTTTCATCACCAGGACCTGGTCGTAACATAAAACCACAAGTATTTTCATCACCAGGACCTGGTCGTAACATAAAACCACAAGTATTTTCATCACCAGGACCTGGTCGTAACATAAAACCACAAGTATTTTCATCACCAGGACCTGGTCGTAACATAAAACCACAAGTATTTTCATCACCAGGACCTGGTCGTAACATAAAACCACAAGTATTTTCATCACCAGGACCTGGTCGTAACATAAAACCACAAGTATTTTCATCACCAGGACCTGGTCGTAACATAAAACCACAAGTATTTTCATCACCAGGACCTGGTCGTAACATAAAACCACAAGTATTTTCATCACCAGGACCTGGTCGTAACATAAAACCACAAGTATTTTCATCACCAGGACCTGGTCGTAACATAAAACCACAAGTATTTTCATCACCAGGACCTGGTCGTAACATAAAACCACAAGTATTTTCATCACCAGGACCTGGTCGTAACATAAAACCACAAGTATTTTCATCACCAGGACCTGGTCGTAACATAAAACCACAAGTATTTTCATCACCAGGACCTGGTCGTAACATAAAACCACAAGTATTTTACTCTCCAGGAGGTAGGTGTATATGTGTCAAAGTCAACAATCAAGAGAAGACTTCACAAGAGTGAATATAGAGGGTTCACCACTAGATGTAAACCATTGGTGAGCCACAAAAACAGGAAGACCAGATTAGAGTTTGCCAAACAACATCTAAAAAAGCCATTACAGTTCTGGAACAACATCCTATGGACAGATGAGACAAAGATCAACTTGTACCAGAGTGATGGGAAGAGAAAAGTATGGAGAAGGAGAGGAACTGCTCATGATCCAAAACATACCACCTCATCAGTGAAGCATGGTGGTGGTAGTGTCATGGCATGGGCATGTATGGCTGCCAATGAAACTGGTTCCCTTGTATTTATTGATAATGGGGTAGATCCAGAACTACGTGTGCCTTACGTTTATTCGCGGAGTGTATTTTCGTGCACGTAAATTCGCTACACTCCCCTCGGCACACCCCTTGCACGGACGTATTTTGTCAAGATACGCTTCCCCAGTGATCCGCACACGTACGTATGGACTGAACGAATTTTCGCAGCTAAGCAAGCCCATACTGTACACTTTAAATACCACCCCCCGCCTACTTCACGTATTTCAGACGTATTTTGGAATAACGTAAACTTGGCACGCCCACACGTAAGTATTTACGTGACACATACGTGAATGGCCCATACGTTCACAATTATGCTACGTGAATGTGCGTATTTTCTATGGAGCGCATGTGCAGTGCGTTCTAAACAGCGATTTCATGTCTCCGCCATGCGAAATTTCGCTTTGAAGCGTTGTTCTGGATCAGGCCCAATGTGACTTCTGACAAAAGCAGCAGGATGAATTTTGAAGTGTTTCGGGCAATATTATATGCTCATATTCAGTCAAATGCTTCAGAACTCATTGGACGGCGCTTCACAGTGCAGATAGACAATGACCCGAAGCATACTGCAAAAGCAACCAGAGAGTTTTCTAAAGCTAAAAAGTGGAATGTGGATTGGCCGAGTCAATCACCTGACCTGAATGTGATTGAGCAGCATTTCACTTGATGAAGACAATACTAAAGGGAAAATGCCCCAAGAACAAGCAGGAACTGAAGACATTTGCAGTAGAGGCCTGGCAGAGCATCACCAGGGATGGTGATGTCTATGCTTTCCAGACTTCAGGCTGTAATTCATTGCAAAGGATTTCAACAAAGTATTAAAAAGTGAAAGTGTGATTTAGGATTGTTTAGGTTGTCCCATTACTTTTGGTCCCTCAAAAAGTGTGAGGCACATATAGAAACCGTTTTAACTCCTACACCGTTCCCGATTTGGATGTAAATACCCTCAAATTAAAGCTGAAAGTCTGCAGTAAAACCACATCTTGTTTGTTTCATTTCTTCAAATCCATTGTGGTGCCGTATAGAGCCCAAAATATGAGAATTGTGTCCATGTCCCAATATTTATGGACCTGACTGTATATATCATAGTTAAGGCCCGTATTCAGAGATCCGTCAGCGAAAGGTATTTATACACACGGATGTAGCAAGGTAACACCCATGACACCCCCCTCACACGGACGGGTTGACGGTAACTTACGAGTGCCTTAACCACCCGTATCTTTAAGTGGGCAGTTCCATGCGTATAATACTTCCGTACGTGCGTATCTAACTAACCGTACCCTCACCGCACCGTCAAACGGTCATTTAAATGCCACCCCCCACCCACTTTCACGTATCTGTCTCCGGACGGATTATTACCACGCCCCTCACGTGCGATTCACAAGTCTGTGCCTACTGGTTTTCCGTGCGTAAAATCAACGTAGATAGCGTAAATTTAGTGACTACGCCTGCGCAGTTCATCAGATCGTAAAAACGGTTCTCTGAATACGGCGCTAAATCTTTATTGAAATATTTAAGAGACAACATTTTCTTCTGCATTAAAGTAAACTCATTTCTTAAAGAACAGATACCAGACCAGGCACTTCATTTACTACAATAATACTTTATATAAAGGTACGATCTTTCAACATGTAACTATAAAGCTATTTAGTAATTGTATGCTATGGGCTAAACACCAGTAAAAGTATCATTTATTTTCACCTCTCGTTTATCAATCTGGTTTGTTTAGGAGCTCCTAGTTCTGAATTAGCCTCAGTAATACAATAGGTCATCGGAAACATTCCTAAATCTCTGCCTGGTCCCCTCTCTATTTACAGCATCAGTTGTGAGGTTACATTTAGAGTCCAGAAACTGACTATTTCCTTTATATCTAAATCCATTAAACTACAAAGTCTGAACCAGTTGAATTCTCCTTGAAAATACTGAAAGGACAAATAGTCAATGTCAAATAGTAAAATACGGATTATATTGAAGATATTAGATTTAAACAAAATAAATTGCATTTCAGAACAGTCAATACAATGGAAAATTAGCCACGACTTCCTTTGTTGACCTTGTAAACATTTTTTTCTCTGCTTAATATTGATGATTCTGTGGTTTTGCTGTTTATTAAGGAGAAGACGCTATTGATCACAATTAAGCAAACACAAATCATTACAATTTTTTTTGTTTGATGTATTACTTTATTAGCAATCTTCTACATATAGATTCCCGTGTTCACACCTTACAAGATGCAGATTCTTAGGTGTGTTTTGTAAAGAAATATATTTACGCTGTTAACATAGCTAAGTGGTACGTAAATTGACTAAATGTGATCTTTAAGTTGGATAAGAAGAAAGAGGCGTGCCAGGGCAGCCTAGGGGAATTTTTAAGAAAAGTGGGTGGGGAGAGGTATGTTAATGAGCCAGGGAGGGCGCGGCAAGGGAACATCCGTGCATATTGTCCTTCATAAGAAGGAAAATACAAACAGGAAGTTAGAGAAGCCTTAGGGCATTCTCACTCACTCTCACTTACTCTCACTTACTCTCACTCACTCTCACTTACTCTCACTCACTCTCACTTACTCTTACTCTCACTCTCACTCACTCTCACTTACTCTCACTTACTCTCACTTACTCTCACTCACTCTCACTTACTCTCACTCTCACTTACTCTCAAGTGCCCTAAGTTTGTGAAATAAAGGGGGGGGTGTCATGGGAGGAAGCTTTATGATAGATGCGGATACATGCACATACATGCACCTACTTTTCTTGTTCTGATCTGTAAATCAGGCCCATAGTCTTGAATAATCTTGAATTTATAAAAGGTTAATCCTGATGATCTTTAACCCAACAATGTAACTTTTGTAAGTTAGTATAAACAGTTTTTAATATCTCTGTATTTAAAGAATCTCTTCGGCTTGAATGGGATTTGCCGGTAAGTTGATCTTTTGTGTGAAAGACCTTTGTGCTACAACTGAATGGAGACTGACGGCAATTGTTATTGTAGAAAGCGGCAATGTTGTGACTCATCCGCTAAAAGGTTATTGTTTTTAGCTAACCCTAACCTTGACCTTTTCTTAATCCTAATACTCCAAGCCCCACAGCCTAACCCTAACCCTCTATCCCTCACAGCTTAACCCTAACCCTCCATACCTCACAACCTTACCCTAACCCTCTATGCCCCACAGCCAACCTTCCCCTTAAGCCCTAACCCTAACCTTATTCCGCTGCCGCCAGCCCTAATTTACCTGATGCTTTTGGGCATCCATCGCAGACACTGCAGCCTAACCCTTATATATCGGCCCCCTTTCAGCTGCCAGGTACCCCCTTCAGCCTTGTTTAATTCCTCAGTTTATGTTACCATTTGAGTATACTTAGAATGTGATCTAAAGACCTAGAGCCAGCTGTACAACCACAGGAATAACATCGTTCATCCTCAAAATGGGAGGAGAATAAGTCCCCAAGAACACAGAATCTGATTGGTGTTTTTAACAAATAACACCATGGGCCGGATCCTGAGCTATGTTTCCATTACGTTTCAAGACATAGTCTATTTACGCCGGCGTATTTTCTATGCGCTCCCTTAGGCACTCCCCTCGCTCGTATGTAGTTTGGCCGTTTTACGTTTGTCGAACCCTACCTTAAAGTTTACGCTGCGTAAGTACTGACTTACGTACATGCTACACATACATACATGCCTTAGCATGTCCACACTGTATGATTTAAATGCCTCACCCCACCTCCGAAGCGTAATTACAGGTGTCATTTGTTTGGCACGGCCCTTCATTCGATACAAGCTGGTACGTACGTTTAGAGTTACGTGGCATAACGTCTGCTGCGCACATGCACAGTACATACAAAACAGCGTTTTTTACGTCAGCGGCTTGCGTGTGTAGTTCCGGATCTACCCCCATGCTGCTATCTTCCAATTTTCTGAATCTCTTTAGGAGTTTGTCTGATCAAAGCTGCTTCATTTCTCTTTGTTAATGTGAAAGGCAAAGTTTTCAAGTTTGATGTTTGGAAAATTGTAAAAATAAATATTTCTAGGCATTTTTTTATAATAAGCTGCTGTGAAAGTGCTTGTCAGGATGACAAATGTGTGTATTCTGTCTGGTAATTGATATGTCCTCTGCTTTCTTTTGTTGCAATATAAATATTGAACTGTGGCAATTCATGAAACACTTTTGTATCATATTTAATGTTTTCACTTTCACAGCAGCCTCCGGGGCATCTCCCATGAATAATCCTCCTTAACATTCAGCAGACAAACGTAGAAATTGCCAGTTTAGAGACATGTTGACACGGCTGCATCTATTTGATTTCTAGGAAGGCGGCTCTTACGCCTCACAGTGGGCTTCTTCTGGCTGAGTATTGGTGCCTAATGAGGCATTTTGGAAATAATCTTAATATTGGATAAACGTATGTGTCTGTCTTGTAGGCAGCTGCACAATTCTAAATCCAGACAATATAAAACAATGCTTTTAAATGTTACAAATTCACATGATCCATAATGAAATAAACTGTGTATACAATGAGATAAAGGACTGGATTCACATCCGTAGGTGCGGATACACATGTATCCGGAGCTACTTCCCCAGTCCCCTTCCCTCCCCGTCCCGCCTCCAGTTTTTAGGTACCTTATAGCACTTAAAAGTACCATAGCGCTACCTTATCTAATCATGTGTAGTTTCCTTCTTAAGAACCCTAAATATACGCACAGAACTATCGTTAGTTCCGGATCTCTGAATCAGGCCCATTAATCTCATTCTTTGCATGCAGGGAGAATACTTTGCTATTGCTTATTGCACACAGATACTGACCACCTTTAGTATTACACTGTTATTTTTCACCTCTCATCTCTAATACTATTATTATAATATTATTACACAGATACTGACCAGCATTCCTATTACACTGTTATTTATCACCTCTCATCTCTAATACTATTATATTATTATATTATTATTACACAGATACTGACCAGCGTTACTATTACACT